>JABXWE010032709.1:0-14642 GCA_014611495.1 Limonius californicus
GCGTACCAGGGCGTATCTACGATACTCTTCAGTACTTTGTTCTCGAAATTTTGAATTTGGTTGATGGTTTTGCTGCCACAGCCCCTAGCTTGACAACCGTATACCGTTGGCATTCCGGGCAGCTACCCTAATGCGTCCATTATTATTTCTTTAAAGCAGTAGTGACTATTTCCTTCAAATTTTATTAATCTCTCAGAGATTGATTTTAGCATTTTATCTTGCTGCTCGAACTTTTTTTCTGTTGTTCAAGTTTTGACATTAGACTTTGTAATAGCTGATTTGTAAAGAAGGAATCGGAATAATGGTAACGGAAGAGGTAGAGCAAGGATAACAGAATTTAAGCCGGTATCGTCCAGAATAATGTACATAAAATTGGAAATGGAAGAAACATGGTACATAATACAAATATACGCACCAGTAGAAGGAACTAAGGAGGAAATGGAGGAATTTTATACGGAGCTACAAAATATCCTAGACGACATTAAGGAAAGAAGCGAGAAAGTCATATTGATGGGAGACTGGAATGCGAGAATAGGAAATGACGAAAATAAAGGAATTGGGTGCATGGGTAAATTTGGAGATGAAATAAAGAATAGAAATGGAGAGAAGATGATCAGATTCTGCCAAATAAATGACTTAATGATGGGAAACTCCTTCTCGCAACAACTCATACCAGAAAAATACACATTTATAGCAAAGGAAGAGAAGGGAACAATATCATTGACTACATCGTCTATACACAAGAAATGAAACAAGAAATAAAGGAAACTATGACGGAGAGTAGAGCGGAAATAGGGATACATCACAGACTAGTAACTGCAGAACTGAAATGGAGGAAAATAGAACAGATGGAGGAGAACAAATATAGCAGAATAGCAATAAAAAGACTAAATGATGCAGATCGGTAGAAGAGATACCAAGAAGAAACAGACAGCAAATTTGAGACATTGGAGAGAGAAAAAAGTGGATGGAATTTAGAAGATCGATGAAATAAATTCAAAGATATAGTATTACGAGTAGCAGAACATATTTGCGGAAGGCTAAAGGTTAAGAGACATTGCAAGAGAACGAGCTGGTGGAATACAGAAATACAGGAAGAAGTGAAAAGAAAGAAAAAAGCATGGAAACAATATTACAGCACAAAGTCGGAACACGATAGAACAGAATATTACAAATATAGGAAAAACGTGAAAGAAATGATAAGGGAAGCAAAAAAGAAGAGCTGGAAAGACTTTGGCGATGAAATGGAACAAAGATACAAAGTAAATAATAGAAGTTTCTGGAATAAAATAAGAGCTTTAAGGGGTGGGAAAAGAAAAGAGATAAAGGGCATAAGAGATAAGAATAACTGTATAAGGACAAACTTAGAGGAAATTCTAGAGACGTGGAGGGAATATTACAAAAATAAATACGATACCGATGAAGAGGAACGAGCAATAAGGGCGATGGGTAATCAAAACGTGATGGAGGACAATAGTAACCAGACAGAAGAAATAAGCATAGATGAAATAGAAGAGGGACTAAGGAAAATTCGGACAGGAAAAGCTGGTGGTGCAGACGATATAGATCCAGAGATGGTAAAATGGCTAGGCAAAGAAGGGAAAAATGGTTGTTGGAAATAATGAAGGAAGCATGGAGAACGAATTTAATACCGAAAGATTGGGAAGAAAATTTAATGGTACCAATTCATAAAAAAGGGTATGAATTCGAATGGGAGAATTATAGAGATACATGCCTGTCCCCACTTGCATTCAAACTATATACAAGAATTGTAGAAGGCAGACTAAAGAAGGAAATAAAGGGAAAACTGGAAGAGGAGCAATCAGCTTTTAGACGAGAGAGACAAACTATGGATAGTATATTTATACTGAGAAATCTAATAGAGAAAAGAAACGAACAAGGAAATGAACTATATATTATGCTCATAGACCTCAAAGCGGCTTTTGACTCAATCAACCGAGATACTATATGGAAAGTTATGGAAGAACTTGAAATAACCCAAAAAATTATAGAAGTAACCAAAAGTACATACAACAGGGTGAAAGGAAAAGTACAAATGGGTGGAAAAAAATCAAAAGAGTTCTACATAAACAAGGGAATTAAGCAAGGAGATAGTCTTAGCCCGACGCTATTCATATTAATAATGGACGAAATAATGAAAAATGCCAAGAAAAGGACTAAACAGCTCTAGGTAACGATAGGATACACAAATATGCTTCCAGTGAAAATGGAAGGAGTGCTATACGCTGATGATATAATATTAATGGCGGATACACTGAATAAAATGCAGTCCCTACTAAACATTTGAGTAGAAGAGATAGAAAAATTGAACATGAAAATTAACATCAACAAATGTAAATGTATGAAGATTGACAAACAGGATTAAAATATAAGAAATAGAGATTCGACTAAATGTAAATAAGAACAAATAACGATGGTGTCAACTTGCGAGTATCTAGGAGTGATATTCACAAACGATGGGAAAATAGACCTAGAAATAGCGAACAGGACAAGGAAGGCGACAAAAATATATTACAGCCTAAAGAAGACAATATTCGGTAAGGGAGAAATAGGCCAAAAGACTAAGCTTCAAGTTTACAATTCAATCACCATACCAACGATACTATACGGCAGCGAAGCATGGGTAACAAACAAAAAGCATGAGAGCACAATTAATGTAGCAGAAATGAAACAACTAAGAAGAATTGCGGGAAAGACAAAAATGGACCGACTAAAAAGTGACTACATTAGAGGAGAACTAAAGCAGGAATCGATAGAGGTAAAAATCAAAAAGAGGAAACTAAACTGATACGGGCACATAATTAGAATGAAGCAGACCAGGCTGGTAAAACGAGTTATGGAGGCGAAAAGACAAGGGAAAAGAAGAAAGGGAAGGCCGAGGAAAACGTGGTTGCGACAGATAGAGGAGATAGGGAGAGAGAGAAGTAAGACGCTACAGCAAATGAAGAAGATGGCCGCAGACCGGAAGAACTGGAAGAAATGGATAAATGAAGATTATGAAGTAACACATCCGACGCTCCGAAGGGGCATAAGAAGGAAATGAGAAGAAGAAGAAGAAAGTATTAATAGGGATAAATATTTAAACTCTGTATTAGACATACAGGACTGTAACTTTTTATACCTATCCTGTGTAAATACCGATATGTATTTTGTAAACATTAATTTTGTCTGAATAAATAGTGACACTAATGGGGTTTGCCATTCATGTGTTTTCTTTTATTTATCCAATACGCACAGCTATTCGCCACAAAAAGGAACATGCAGGACAAAAACTTCTTGTTTCATGATTTTCGTACAATTAAATTAGAAACACCTTAAAGTACGAAATTATCAAAAGACGTTATTAAAAATTGGAAACTGCGCCCAATACTTTAAATTGTATTTCTGACTAAGACTTCTGTCCCATAACTGGAATCAGTATTCCGATTCTGTTCCGAATTTGCTGGTTACGTAATAAAAACAAATTTATTATTCATTTTTTATTTATGTATATATGAACATTAACAGTAAGAAAATTTACAACAAATTGAAGCGCCCCTCAACTTCCTACTTGGACAGGAGACAGCATTGTAAACCACTTGCACAAGCGCCAACGGGAGCATTACCGATGTCACATTCTGATTTGCAAATTGTTAGAGGAATTGAGACTCCCAATAGTTGACATGGGCTTCCTTCGGCTGCGAAATTAAAATAAATTATATGTTAATATACATGTTTTCAATATAACCAAAGTGTGCTACAGATTTCACAACACGCAAAACTGAATAAAAGTTATTTACCTCCCGCAGCTATTGCAGCTGCAAAAACAGTGAGGAACAGTGCAAGAACAAGTACGTATTTCATTTTTCTTGGGATTAGTAAGAACTGTATTTTTCTTCAACCGAATAAAACCTTTTATACTCGCGCGGTCGTGATTTCAACCAATAGCGAAGGTGGCAGATTTAGTACTTATCTGCTATTCTACGTCGTTATTTGATTGAAAAATAAGATATTGGTTACACTTCAATAACATTAGGTTATTTGAACCCACTTTATAAACATACGACTCAAAATTATCATTAATAATAGATTAATTTTTGAATATTACTTATTATTATTATATATTAAACTCTAAAATTAATATAATATACCTATAATATATTGTTGTGATATTATATTGGGGGGACTTAAATCTTAATTGAGCAAAAGTACCATCTAAAAGTTCTGTTGTGTAAATTAATAATGTTTTAAAAAAAATGGGATGTGACAGTATGACAATTTTCCCCTCTGTCATAATTTTGAATTCTATTGGTAGTCAAAGAAAATTGTGGAATAGCTTTTGTTTCTGTTTAAGTTTAGGGGTTTTGTTTTGGTTTTTCTTTCTTGGAATTGTTAATTTGAAATATGATAAAAGAAATGTAATAATAAAAAGAGAATAGAACATAATCAGATCAAATGTGAGTTTTAATCGACGCTATGGAAATGGTTGAGCTTGATGTGTTAGGAAAAGCCTGTTGTCTACAATAAGCGGAACCAACCTGGAATGAGTGCATTTACTGTGCACAACTTCAGAAAAAAGGTTGGTACTGTTAGAGTTTTGTGTATTCGAGTAGAAGCCACGAGAGGAGACATTTCTCCCCGTGATGATAGTTTCATGTTTTGAGCTAGTTGACGTTAATATTGTGCTATGATTTTTAATTACATAAGACAGTTATAATCAAAATTTGCAAATGGTAATTAGTATGTGGCATGTAATGACATAGCAACTTTTTGGCGCCCGAACGTATAGCAACTTTTTGACACATAATAATAAGGTGATAGTTCCTGTGCAATTAACCATAAAATACGTTAAATTATCATTTGTATATAGCGTACCTGCAATTTCTATTAAGTGCCTTATTAGATATCGTCATAAATAATTATCAATGGAGTTCCGTAGCTACTGACAGTTTTTTTTTTTTCGTAATTAGTAAATTTTCATTAACGTCAGGTTGAAGTTATATACTTCTATACTGTAAATGAAGCGCTTCCCGTCCAACAACAAAGAAATGAAGTGCATACTTGCCAGTATTCTGCTTTTAAGCATTTTTGCTGCAGTAATCGTGGCACAGGCTGGTAAGCATCTTTCATCTTTGAAAATACCACACCATATTTGCCGTTTCCTGAAACTGTAAAAATTCTATTCCAAGAAGGGTGTTTCAGTTCAGTTCAGTACTGCAAATTCTTTAAAACATGTACTAAGTAGTAACAAATAATATTAGATTGGGAGGCTTGGGAAGTTGCTTGAACTAACAAATCTTTGTATTATTTTTAAATTTAGTTTATGTATGTAAACAGGAATCTCTTATTATTAATTATAAATTTTTGAATAGCCCCTGTACTTTTTCAAATTTAACATCTTTGCTTATACAGTGGTGTGAAAAACTTTTGCATCACCAAAGTGTGTAAATATTTCTTCGAGTTTATCGTCATTTTGGACCTAATATCTGAAAACAGATTTCAACATATGATCATTATTAAGTTAATTTATCTGCTTATTCTGATCTCAGGATGAGACAAAAATGTAATAGACATTGTTGCCTAAATCCCTTAATCAGTTATTTATTATTCTGAATACTAATGAGGTGATTCGAAATATCTGAATGCTTCTTCTTAGAGTGCTTTATCTCTTACGAGACGTAGCGATCTTATCTTCATTTTAATTCTAATCATGAGAAATCTCTTTTGTATTCTAATTGTATACACTCTGCACTGTATTTAGGACATTTATTTGAAATTTACATGTCATCAAAGCGGCACCATATCCTCGCAGAAGAAACAGATAAATTGCAATCATTTTCCATCATATCGAAGGAACCTACAACTTTGCAATCGGTAATAAAGTGCTGTGTAAACAATCAACCGTCGTTTCAGAAACTAGAAAGTATGCCGAAATTGGAAAAACTGAAGATAAACCCCGGAGTGGCCGACCAAAAATAACCTTTGCTAAAGATGATGAAACTATTGGTGTGTTTATGTACATCTACTGTGAGAAGAAGACACCTGCATTTTATACTCCAAGCACATAAAAGTCCACTGTTTCTTATGGACCAAACGAGCTTTTTCGTCGACCCACAACCGGATAGGTGGAGAAAGACCTGCAGCTTAGCTCAGAGGAGTAGGGCGGGTTCACGGAAACCGCTCATGGGAGGAAATCATTCTAGTTGTGTACAGGGAATGTCGAAATTAACGGGCGCCGCCTTCCAAATCACAGCTGATTGCAGGTTCTCGTGGATGGCCGGGAAGCCAGTAGCTTACGGGAATCGGCCTCACCTTTATTGGGCTGTAATAATTTCAAAACACGTATAATTAACCTTTCGAGAATAAATGACGATACAAAAAAAATGACAGGAAGTGGGAATATTTTACTCAATACAGCAATCGGTTAAATTGAACGTTCGATTAATGGGGAACTCGCCGCCCCTGGCTTGTGGTATTTAAAATCTTTAAACGAATCTACGTGGCCAGTGACGTCTGAGTTTACGAGAATAATACAATATGTAATTACTTTTTACAATTGACAGTAACAAAAAAAATAATGACAAACGACGACTGAAGGACGCTTTCTGTCGCATGAAAAAAAGGCTCAATCCCTTGAATTTTGACAGTTACACGCGCAACAGGTTGTTTTCACAACACAAAAAACTAGTTCTTTTACCTTTGCTTTGGTAAATGGGGTTGAGAGAGAGGCAGGTACAATTTTGGGGTATTTTCTAGATGCTGGACAAAGAAAACTAGACGATGACCTTCGGGAAACTTTGGAACGAAATGATCCCTGCTACGCCCCTGGAGGTTGATTGATTGATTGATTTGAAAGAGCAAGATCTAGAACACGGTTTTCCAAGCATCTCTAAGCACTACAGCCATCATTGGCTTATTGTACACCCTAACTAAGAATTTTGCCTATCTGGGGTAATTCCAACTCCAGTAGTGATTTTCAACGTGTCACACATCGTAATGGCACGGAACCTACGGCTTTACTTCTTATCCGACAGAAGGCGCATTTTCAGATTTTTCCCCGCTAGAAAAATTTCGCCGACCTCAGCCAGGTTCGATCCCGCGTCTCTCGGATCTAAAGGCAAACGAGCTAAACACTAGACCACCGAGGCCGGCCCCCTGGATGTTAGTCTGCTTCCAACAGGGTCGGTTGACGTTGAGAGACGGGAATTTCAGACGATTGAAACAAAAACAACAGCTCCACCAACCACACTTTCACGGGTTTTTAAATCGCTTAAATCCGATATGAATCGAAAGAACAATTACACACAGAATTGTTCTGCACCAAAGCTTAACACTGCTAAGATTCATTTAAATCCGACTTGGTCGAGGTTCTTTTTGACTAAAACAAAATACGATACGGTAAAACTCAATTAAGTAGATGAGCTGCGAAGGAACCCGTTATCAGAAACATACGTCGTTCTTTTCCAAAAGTCTAGCGGCTACTCAATTTCGTAATTTATTTACGGTCCCCGAAGATGAAATTGGGTGACCGGGTCTAGCGAAGGTGGTATGCAGACTGAAGAACTAAACACAACGCGAACATACATCGGTCGAAAATATTACACCACATTGCGAAATATGGTGAAATAATTCTGGAAGGAAATAAAACGTGCGACTTCCGAGAATTGTTTTTGATCGGCAAATCTAGCCTACAAAGGGGACTTTCAAAGGCATTGCGAAAGTGGCCTCCATAACTCAATCTTAAAAGAATTATATAGCGATAGACTTAAGATAGACAATTGAAATAGAATTTTGATTCCTATGAAACGGCAATTAAAATATTGCTCAAATTAATTCAGATGGAGTGGCACGATTAAATGAACATAACATGTTTTCAGGCTCAAACGGTTGCGACCGACAGAGGAACATCGCCATTAAACACCAGAATAGTAATCAATGGTAATAAATCCACCTTCAATATCAGTACTCATGCTTGAAAGGAGACAGCTGGGCTGATGTCACTGGATACTAGTAGGTTATGTACGACGTACAAATCAGGCCTATGACAGTTAAATGGAGCTATTTGAACCAGTTACTTAATACATGTCCATAGTTCCTAGAGGGCGCTGTTGTCAGTAAATTTCCGATAATTTCCGGCGTTACCTCACGAATGTTCCCGAAGTTTAAATTTAAAGTTGTAGTGTGTTCTGTCGTCTGCAGTCTGCATTCTTACAACGTTTATTATTAAATATTAAACACCAAGTGAATCAAACATACGTTTACTCACGAAAAGATGCTGAGATCACGAGCACGCAGTGCGAGTGAGATCATTTCTTTGAGTGGATAAATATGTTTGATTCACATGGTGTTTATATGTTTTTATTCCATTTTGACGGATTTATTGAATAAAATTCAAATTGGAATTAAAAAAAATTCAATCGAGAAATCGTGTAGACTGCGAAACTAATTTTCACACCTTAACAACCAGTTGTTTACATTGTTCTAAAGTTGTGACGCTTTCGGATTTTGTGTGTTTGCGAGACAAAAATGTCTGGAATTTTAGAAGTTCAAGACGAAAACGAAGTTATTGTACCATCAGCAGTCTTGGACGAAGCTTTGGAAGCTATGACTAAAGTGGTGCCAGCAAAATCCAAGCATTCATATGAAAAAGAGTATACGAATTTCTGTGAGTGGAGGAAGAGAAAACACGCAAAAGGAGTAAACGAAAAAATTATTTTGGCTTATATTTCGGAACGGTCTAAAAATGCTAAATCTTCATCACTGTGGTCGTATTATTCCCAACTGAAGAAAATGTTATCTGTGAAGGAAAATATTGATATAAGCAGGTTTGTGATATCGCAATGATTATTATTTATGAAGTTAAACTATTCATTGTTACAAAGTGTTCACACTCGAAGAAATGGAGAGGTTCTTAGATAATGCTTCTGATGATGAATATTTATTGCAAAAAGTAATTTTTATCGTGGGAATTTTTGGAGGATGTAGAATTGGTGAACTGGTGGCCATGTCAGTCGATGATGTAGAAGACAGGGGTAGCGTACTTGTAGTTCAAATTCCGGACACGAAGACTCATAAACCCAGAACATTTACCATCATCAATGGAAGTAACTCTGTTTCTGCTATTGACGTTTTTCGAAAGTACAGAAAATTACGGCCTGAAAAGATATCACATAAACGATTGTTCATCAATTACAAGAACAAAAAATGCACGGTACAACCCGTAGGAGTGAACACTATTTCACCAATTCCTAGAAAAATTGCACAATTTCTACGGTAGTATTTTTAAGAAGTTTTAGTTTAGATGTAAGTCAATTTATTGTGTTTTTCTGTAGGTTAAGTTGTATATTTCTTTTGTAAATAGATTTTTTTACTCAATTTTTCTGTCTTTGCCTATTAAAAAAGAATATAAACAAATACCAAACTACAGTTTAATTCAAATTTGCCGCTACGTACAAATAATTCATTCCATAGTTCATAGAGGCGCTTCCGGCTTATAAGTAGTCAGAATTATTTCCACGTGGTGTCGCTTCTTCTTGTGTGTGTTCTGTGGTACAAATGGTATCGCCAAATCGCAGGTCATTTCATTTGTACATACTACCAAATGAGCGCTTGGAATAACTGCGATAATAGCGGCAAAACTGGGTGTTGAATATTGTATCTGAGCATCGTACCAAATGTGCTACCCAAACGACGGCGAAATGCTGACAGCATTTTGAACGTTAAATGCAAACGTTTGAAGAAAAAGGTAACGAGCCAATTTTCTCCTTAACAACAAAAAGCGAAACCACACGGTATTCGCAACTATTTTGTTGTTCCTGGCGCAGCAACATACAATCCGACTTAATTATCTACAATTTAACTACGAGAAGATGGTAGAAGATAATTTCTTAACGTGACGGTCCCCTAATTTTTCTTGAAACCCGTATGACTGCACCTTTGCCTTATTCAGACCAGATTGTTACTCGCTCTGCGCGCAAGCAGCACTCCCAAAAACGAAAACTTACGGTACTAGGACAAATTGAACGCACATAAATTCATAAATTTGCGGGATATAAGAGCATGTTTCAGTATGTCAGGAGGTTTCCTGGGAAAGAATTTTTACCAGAATAGGTACTTCCAACAATAGAATATCTGTTATGGTATGGGGCTGCACGTTTGCCAAAAGAGTTGATCCACTGCATGTCGTCTCTGGGAGGGTGAATGCCACAAAATACATTGAAAGACTGTATAAGTTGTTGCCTAGTAGGAAGGATTTGGTTGGAAAAAGGTTATTTGTCGGGATGACTATGCACCTTGCTATAGAGCAAAAGTTGTTAAGTTTTGAATATCAGCTTATAAAATCGACAGAATGAATTGCGCAGCAAAATTTTCAGGCCTTAATCGTGCGGAAACTTTGTGGCATAGGATAGCTAACATCAAATTCTTTTTCACAACTGCAAGTAATTTGTAATATATTCCGATACGTCATCTACTAGTTAAAAAAACCACAAGCGAAAAGTCGCTTATTAACGTAGTTACGGCCACAATAGATAACGTTCATTTTAACTTTATCTTGAGTCACTTTAACAACCTCATTAACCAGCAAAACTATAATCTGTTGTTTTACTACGTTAGTAGTAGTAGGTAAATTACTGTGTAGATATGCAGATTGTTGGGCAAAAAGTTTAAAAAATATTATTTTAATACAGGTTTTGCCCAATTCCTGAAGACATGTAGGTCTGTTTCACACTACCGTAAAAATCTATCCAATATGGACAGGTCCCATGCGGAATCATGATGGTAACCGCAAAATGCAATGGTTTTCTTAACGCAATATATGTAGCGTATATTAGGAATGTTACTAATTCAAATATTTTCAACTTTTTTTCAATTTTTGGCGTAGATTCACAAGTAAATTGGCAACTTTACAACCATATTCTAAGAAAGCTATGTTGATCACTTTGGAGCTTACCAATTCTCAGAGAGAAGTGTTAGTTTAGAACTTCTTTCCTTTTCGTCCTGGTTTCTTGTTCTCATAGCTTGGTTTACATCGCCTTTTCAACTACATCTCGATTTAAATTTTTAGCTATCTATTCGTGCATCCAAACTGTACTAACCACTGCTTTTGCACTTCGTTCGCAATGTTTCTTTCTATTTCTATCACCTCCCTTACTGTTTCCTTTCGTATTCTGCCCAAGCTCGTCTTCCTCTAACATTTTCTTAAGTAGTCCATTTCGGTGGTAAAAAAATTATCATTTATTATGAAATTTCTTCGCTAGATCAAATAATATTTCTTCCTCCGTTTACTCTACTTGTTATTTCTTCATTGCTGTTGCCGTCCTGGTTACAACTTCAAAGTTTTTACACTATTCTACTCTTTCTGTATGTTCGTCTGCTAGCCGTCGGTATTCTATTTCTTTGTTGGCTATTATTAGATATGCACATCTATTTTTGTTTAGTATTAGACCGGCTTGCTTGTATGCTTCCTGTAGTTTGCTGACCATGTAGGTCAGGTCGTATAACTGGTCGTCAGCAAATTACGAGACTTGTTCAGCTGATAAGCAACATATTAATAAGTTTCTGGCATTTGAATTTGATTCCGACTTTTAAAACTACTACTATGGATGACCCGCGACCAGGTTCACGGTGTACTGCATTAACAGAAAACGATATGGCATGTATGGAAGGCCTTATTAGAGACATTTCAGAAATTGTTGGTGCGAGTGTAGGATCTGCCCATAGTATTGTTCATAATCTGGATTACATCAAAGTTTGTTCGCAATGGATTCCTCGTCTTTTGTCTAATGAAAAAAATGCTTGCGAATGGGCTTATCTCTGCAACACCTCCTGAGTATAGGCAAAATGGCGATGAGTTTCTTCTGTCACTAGTTGCTGAAGTTCAAAACACAACCTTCTGTAGGCAAGTTGATGATAACATTTATTTTTTACTATGAAGGACCCTTGTTGATAGAGTTCAAGGAACCTAGAGTAACCGTCAATGCAAATCTATACAATGACACTCTGAACAAGCTTCATCATGCAACAAGACGAAAACGTTCAGGAAAACTTACGCATGGGGTCATTTTGCTGCACGACACCGCTAGGTCTCATGTTGCTAATGTGGTAAAAGAAAATCTTGAACGAATGAAATGGAGGGTTTTAGAGCATCCACCCTATAGTCCAGATCTATGCTTGCGACTTCCATATTTTTGAAGAAGGTGCTAAAAGGTCGGCATTTTGAGTCTGACGCAGAAGTACAGATAGCTGAGGAAGACTTCTTCAATCAGGAGCCACAAGAATTCTTTGAGCAGTGTATACGTTGGTTAGTAAACAATGGGGTAGGTGCCTTAACTGTGACGGTAATTATTTGTAATTAAAATGTTATCACTAGTGGATTTACCATCGCTCGGAACCCTGATTACCACTCCGCTTGGTTACCGTGTAGGTCTTTTTCTATTAGATCGTTCAGGACTAGAATAAATTCGTTCTTCTAATAGTCTCTGCAAGTACTGCATCCATTCTCTTTACGACACATTTATTAAATTGTTTCTTTTCTGTGTTAATGTTCCAACATATTTTAAAGTTTCTCATGCTTCAGAACTCTTGGTGTATCCAATAAATTGGTTAACGAATTCACATTTTTTTTATTCCGAGGGCATCCGTGTGTTTATGACTTCCATTTTATTTGTCTGCTTATTGTTCTGTACGCCTGTGTATTAACATCACTCTTGTTGTAATGGAACTTAAATAGCATAAAGACCTTAGTTTTATATCACATATGTGTGCTCTATATATACTTTACTAATATTCGTAAACTACATGTACAGATGGTTGGTAAACCCTCTTACTTATTTCTGTGGTATCATGGACAATTCTACCAAATACCTCGTTAATTTATGTTGAAGATTTGAAGCTAGGTATACATGTTTGTTGTATTAGCCAATTATATTACTTAAATACATTCTTTTAAATTTAATGATTATTAAATATTTAATTGCATATACTATATCAAACAAATATTTCATTTGAATTTCTCTGAACGAAAGTCACAATCATTTTAGATATTAAAGGAAATAGCAGTATAAGCACATTGCAATACAGATTTTATATTTATTATAATAAAGTAAAGATAATTTAGACGTTACGAATTTCCAATCATTATTGAAATATGCATTGTTAGTTTATTCTTGTATGTTTGGCCAATTTCTTTGTTTCACAATACGAGCTTTTAGACTTAGCAAGTCTTTTTAGGCGTTTCTCAGAATCTTGATATCCTAGTAATCGTTTTAATTTTACAGGAAGCGGCACACCATGCGAGCTGCTTGGTATCAAATTGCCTCTAACAATTTGTAAGCCAGACTGTTACAGTGCAGTCTTGGGACTGGGAGCTTGTGCAAATGGTCTACAATGCTGCTTGATTTCTTAAGTAACGAAATATGTCTAACGTTATTGTACAAATAAATTTTACAATATACGGTTTTAAATAAGAGACTTTTATTAACATGATACCTGTGTCGACTGTCAATCTGCTAAACAATAACAATTAGCAGAACCTGTGGGCAACGCCAATATATTTTCGTAAACTTTTAAAGAAAGGAAAATAGGTTCTTCGTTAAGTAAGGTATGTACTGAATGACACAACCACATCAGCTTTGAATTGAAATTTCTTGAATGCGTCACTTTATTAAAACGCTATATATATATATATATATATTGCCCTGTTATTTACCCTAAGGTTACGTAATTATTCTAAACTATACTTATATTATGTTGATTTTGCTTCGTAATACTTATATGATATGAATGTTGCTTCGTAATGATTAACTTGTATGTAAAAGCATACTATTTTGAAGGTAGAAATCCAAATTATCTCTGAAATTGAGTTTAATTAGCCTGATTATGATGTAAACTGTGATATGTGAAATGCTATAATGATTAAAAACTGATAAATGTATACCGGATTAGAGTAAAAGGTAGTGTACGAGCTTCGGAAAGTGCTGGGTAGTGCCTTAATTGGATTTAAAGTGAAGTTGTGGGTGGATATTCCTTAGGGAATGGTGTTGAGGACGTCTATGTGCGGAGTAGACGATGTTTTGGGTTGTCCTGGTCAAAGTTGGGAGCCCTAGAATGTAGTTTTTTGTATTTTTATATTTTTGACATCTGATTTATTTATATTAACAAGGTTAATTTGTATTTAAAGAGTTGCGATGGTTTTGATTTAATTTTAGATTGTATAAAGGAAGGATAGAAGCAGTTTTGTTGTTTAGAATTACTTTGTTTTTACATATTTATAAAATTAGAAAGATTTTGTATTTTTGATGTTAATTTTGATTGTCACTTAATTATTGTACGTATAATAGATGTGCAGGGTGTTATTGTATATTTGTACATTTGTTTGTGTATATTGTTGATGTTGAGATGGTTGTTTTTAGGTTTTAAATGAATTTTGTCTAAAATTAATAATTTTAACACGTGTTTATTTTTTGTTTCAATCCGTAAGTCATATTAAAAATTTTGTAATTTTCACAGGATTGTGATTCTGAAAGTTATTTATTATAATTTTGGGTACTAATCCAGTTATTAACAATTTTATAATGTACTAGATCAGCTGGAGATTTATTTGATATTTTTCTGTTCTGTAATTAGTGAATTTTTGATTTGAA
>JABXWE010032710.1:0-21852 GCA_014611495.1 Limonius californicus
ACACGTTAAAAATCACTACTGGGGTTGGAATTACCCCAGATAGGCAAAATTCTTAGTTAGGGTGTACAATGGGCCATATGGCCTAAGTGCATAGAGATGCTTGGAAAACCGCGTCCTAGATCTCGCTCTTTCAAAGCAAGCAAGCAAGCAAGCAAGCAAGGGTGTCAATGAATTGAAAGAACAAATTTCTAGGGCTTAAACTATGCATGAAAACAAACAGTTTTTGTTAATAAATGTATGGTCAAAAGCGTTTCCTTTTAGGGATAGAGCTTCTCAAAGATTCTTTAAGAAGCGCCTAAATGTAGGCAACTCAATTTACTACCTACTATTTTCCATAACGACGGAAATTAATATAGGATAATTTGAAAAGTAGGAAAGAGGACTTTATTTATCCCGTATTAATTTCCGTAGTTATTGAAACAAATAGTAGGTAGTAAATTGAGTTGCCTACATTAAGGTGCTTCTTACAGAATCTTTGAGAAGCTCTATCCTTGAAAGGAAACACTTTTGACCATACATTTATTAACAAAAACTGTTTGATTTCATGTGTAATTTAAGCCCTAGAAGTTTGTACCTGCAATTCATTAACACCCTGTATAAATAATTCAAATTATAATTAAGGTGAACTATGAATTGTAAAGTGGGTTGCATAGTAACATAAGGTAAGGTCATAACCTTAGGTAAATAATCCTGTATTCAGTAGAATACAACAATTAATTTACAACAAATAGCATGTTATATGTTTTCTAATTATACGGATAAAACAGATATTAGAAAAAATTATTAGAAGTTGTGGAACAGTAAACCAAGACAAAAGTTAGGGCAATATGAACACTGTGCTCTTTCCATATCTATGCTATTTATTAGTATTGCTTTACACAGTCACAAGCAAATAACAACTAATCAAAGAAAAACTAAAGTTATTAATAATGCTGTGTTTATTTATTCGGAATTCACATGAATTTCAGAGAAGTTTAATGGACTATTAACAAATTAATGTTATAAGTATTTTAACAATAACAATGTATCTTGTAGCACTCAATTAATGATTACTTAAACAGGTCATAGAAAACGAAAAATAGTAAATATTTAGGTGTGTTACAATTTCCGTGTTCGAAAATCATATGATTTGTTTGCTACACTCTGTAGGAGATGCCAACCTGAATGATGTTATCATCTCATGTTTTTCTTGGTATGTAAAAATGAAAGTATTAGCAATTTTAATTTAAACACACTAAAATTAATACACAAGTAAGCTTTATTACTTTACAGTGTGATGTAATATTATTTTTAAATAAAAATAATATTATTACGTTGTGTGTTTACTAGATTTCTGGTTTTTAGAAAATAAATGTAGGAAGAAATTCCTTTAACATAACGGATTGTATTAATTATGCTACGGCTAAAAACGTATTTCTTAAATATTTTTCACTATTGCAGCTACACTCAAATAGTTTAAATTGCAGGACTTTGGCCAAACAAACACTATTTACTATTAACTGCTTCGAAATATCTGATTGGTGTTATTGGTATGACCTTTTATCATAATTCTCATAGAAGAATCAAAATAAAGTTCGAAAGGTAAAATTGTAAAATGGTGTTGTTTTTGACGGTTTCCCAAGTATACCAATATAATATAATCGATATAGCTAGGAGTCTTATTTCAGAAATACAGTGCAAATTTCTTTTAAATGCTTCTTAATTTAGTGGAAGCTGCGTAATGCCAGAAGCAGCTTATTTAAAGATGCGTTATTAATTCCAATACAATCAACTGCATTAGAATTACATGTATTATATGTACATTGAGTCAATCGAAATGTTTTGTCGTGTCGAATACTACAGCTTGAATGGTTGCTTACTTTGTTAGTTAATAATAAGAGAATAAATTTAAATTTTCATTAGTTAGTAGTCCCTAATTGTATAGTAACAAGTTAAACTTTTTAAATCAATAAGAGTAGCCTTATTTATGCGAGGATATTTCACGAACAACGTACAAGGCGAACGGAGAAAAACTACAAATTACAAAAAATGTATTCTTGAAAGTTTCATTTATCTCAGGTGATTTTAAATTTTAAATTCGTTTAATAACCTTTCCGAGAGGCAATTAAATTTCAGAACAGAAGGGAGATCTATCACCTCGAATATTCAGTTATCGCAGACATGAACTGAAAGCTCTCAGGTGTATGAAAAATAACACTAAAGCAAACATCCATCAATCATGGTTGATACTCTACAAAATCTACAAATGAAAAAAAAGCGGCTAATCTAGAATTAATTGAAGATAGTTTGCACGTCCAACTTCAGCATTTTGTTTACGTTTTGGGGGAATTATTAAAGAGGTTTCCATTAACAGGGCACGAATACTTTCTCACTTAAACATAATTTGGGTGTTGTAATGTAAAAGTAGATGAATTAATTTAAGCAAAATATGCAAACACTTGATTTAAGAAATTACAAAATTGTTTATTGAAGTTTAGGCGAGTTCTAAAACTTTAGTAACTTAATTACGATGTAATTAACGCTGGCAGTTTAGTTCAAATTCACTTAAAATCGCCCAAAATGAGAAATTGACCTGAAGATACATACACGAAAAAGGAATGAAACGTTGTACCCGAAAAAGTTTCAACAATAAACTTTTTTCCAGGCGCAACCAAACGAATCTTTTAGGGGTGAAAAACGTATATCTTACCTAGAAGTTGCGTGCTGAAAGGAGCTGAAGTTTAGTAGCCAAGCAGTAGCAGAAGCGCACAAGAGCACACAGCAGGAGCACTGACAAAGGTGTGCGCTCCTGCGACCGAACGCAGCTTTATACCGCGAGCTTGGCCTGCGCTTTGCATTCAGCAATTTTACAGGATATTAGCAAGAGTGTCACCACGTCGAAGGTCAGCATTGTTTACAACTTTTCAATTATACAAGTTTTCAGGTGGCACTTTGTCCCACGCTAACTGCCGACTAGATGCTGTGTTTGGGTGATGAACTGGATGAAATTCCCTCGTTCGTTGCAGGGTCATTATTGATTGGGATAAATTTAGTGTGTTACTGTGTAAAAACGTAAAACACCTCAGTTGAATGATTGAGTCATGATAAACACTGAACAGCGAAACAGTGGAAGAATTCTTTCAAAAGCTTTTGCAAATTAACGTCACATAGTTCAGCCCACTGCCGCAATAACATTTTGTGCTCGATGCCAAAATTGAATACCGCGCCCATGCTGCAATGGAATTGATTATTACATATGTTTTAAATTAGGTGAACGAAAAGAACAAATTATTATTTATATGAATTCAATATGTCGATGTACACAACGTATAATAAATACAAACTGAATAAGTTCAATTTTTCTTTTCTGCCAACCTGTACGTATATATACGAATGATGTGCTTAACCTTCCAGTAGTCGCACGGGGTCTCACAGATCTGACAATTCTTATTTCAGCTATAACTCTGTAATTTTTTGATCTTACGCTTGGTCGTTTTCAGTACCTTTCGATCGAGTACTCTCTTATGCTCATACGAAAGCGCATTAGTTTAGGTGTATTCTTTTGAGAATTACCACCTGTGAACCAAGTGAAGTGTACTTGTAAGTGATTACATATTGATGGTGATGGTGATGGTTGAGCTGATTTAAATCATTTGATTCCTTTTTTTACACTAAATGAACCTTATTTTCATTATTTCAATAATGATATATGGCATTTTTAAAGTAAAATTTGAAAAAACAGAACATATTAAGATAACGTCAAGAAATGCACATTTTGCTTTGATATTATTTTGTGAATTTTCAAATAAAGTTAGAAGTGTAAATTTTGTGACGAATGTGTGTTATTATCCTAATAAACAAATATATTCAGTAATGAGCAATATATCTCAATTAGTATGAGTGCAAAAAGTCAGAATACCCAGGGGTCTGAGAGACCTACTGCGACTACTGGTGTCCAGATAAAAGGTGCGACTACTGGAAGGTTAAACGCAATCGAAGATATGTTCTTGTAATATTATTAGAAGTTGCAATAAACCTTTATTAATAATTTAGACAGAGATTTACTTGTTAATATATCAGGTAATGAAAAGTGGTATGTCACATAATAATTTGTGGAATTACGAGGCTTGTTCAACTGAAACCCGTCTTTGATCAACTTAGCCTTGAAAACAAATGCAATAGTTCAAATTACGTTAGTTAATGTTAGTAGTGTTTGTAAGCAACACATTAATAAGACTTTTAAAACTTCGATTTTGAAATGGCGTTTGTTGTTAAAATCCGTTCAAGTTTGATCAGCGTGCGGTCCTAAAATTTTTCTGCGCTGAGGGTGTGTAGCCACTGCAGATTCATATGCGTATGCAAGCAGTGCATGGAAATGTATGTATTGCGTACCCAACTGTGTAAGAATGGTGCCGAAAACTTAAGAATCGAAGAGAGGGGACTATGGATGAGCCGCGATCAGGTGCACGGTGTACTGCATTAACAGAAAACAATATGGCACGTGTGGAAGGCCTTATTAGAAAAAATCGTCTAATTTCATTTAGAGTAATTTCAGAAATTGTTGGTGAGCGTGTAGGATCTGCTCATAGTATTATTGTTCGTAATCTGGGTTACAGCAAAGTTTGTTCGCAATGGATTCCTCGCCGCTTGTCTAATGAACAAAAATGCTTGCGAATGGGCTTATCTCTGCAACACCTCATAGACTATTAGCAAAATGGTGATGGCTTTCTTGGGTCAATAGTTGCTGGTGACCAAACTTGGTGCCATTACTGCGAGCCATCCAGTCAGTTATCGTCGATGCAGTGGAAACATTCAAGTTCACCACCACCGAAGAAGTTTAAAGCACAACCTTCTGCAGGCAAGGTGATGTTAACATTTTTTTCGACCATGAAGGACCCTTGTTGATAGAATTTAAGGAACCTGGAGTAAATGTCAATGCAAATCTGTACGATGAACCTTTGAACAAGCTTCATCAAGCAATAAGACGGAAACGTCCAGGAAAAATTACGCGTGGGGTTATTTTGCTGCACGACAATGCTAGAGCTCATGTTGCTAATGTGATAAAAGAAAATCTTCAGCGAAGGAAATGGAGAGTTTTAGGTGATCCACCCTATATCCCGGATTTATCGCCTTGCGATTTTCATATTTTTGGAACGCTGAAAAAAGGCGTTAAAAGGTAGGCTGTCACGCCATTAATCTTTACTACATAAAAAATTAGCTGAATTACAAAAAAAACTTCGCAACTACGCCACTGCTTAGGTAGAAAATTACCAAGTTGACAAAAGTTAGAATCCCGGAAACCCAATCGAAGAAGGAGTAGGTTCCAACAATAAATTTATAGGCGCCACCGACTTATAATTTACTAACTTCGTCCGAGATGGTAAATGGGAAGTCGGACCCCAAGATAGATAATTACCTACCTTTATATCTCCTATCTGTGCGTTAGGTAGACTTAGTTCTAGATATTTCGTCGTAAAATAAAATAAACGACAAGGTGCAACCAAAACTATTTTTACTTAATAAACAAACAACCCACAACTCTAATATTTCTATACAAGAAAAATAAATTAAAATAAATTAGCAGTCCCAATTTTACGTTCCTGGAACTGAATATAACTAACTTAAATTGGGCGACACTCAAACAATTTTTCGGACCTTTATTGCGCTAGTCGAATAAGATACCAGTAATTTTTAGCGCAATCCGTAACATAGGAGGCCTCCGCGTTACAATTCATGCGTGATCAGAACGATCTAGGACAAAATGTTCAAACTGCAAACTCTTTAACATGCAAAATCAACCCTCTATCGGAGTACCCTGTATATATGATTCACGGAAAATTGTTTCCCCTAATAAATGGTTTATTACAATAGTATTTACGCATATCCCCAATTAAAACCCCAATCACACAATTCAGTGACCCCAAATCAATTATTAAATTAACTCTTAAATAACGATAATGAAATCGTAAACAAGGCAAGGTTATACAATTTTTAAAATGCACTTCCTTTGTTCAAGATTTGGCGGCAATCAGCGCGACCGAGCACCAGACTCCTTATTTATAGCCCCAGACATCCACTCGGTTCGGGAAGGTTACTCGACGATGACAGCGTATCAATATGAACAATACGTATGAATGTAGAGTTTTTCTACTGCGTCGCCTTAATTTCGGGACGTCCAGCCGCACGAATTTTGCCTAAATTAAATTTATTGGAGATTAGAATTAAGGTTCTGGAAATTAAGACAAGACAAAAATTTTGTGGCCATAACCAACTCACCAGTTGATGGACTTTTGCATAACACCAAACAAAATCTTCTTTACCGGAGTAAATTCTATATTGGAAATAAATTCCTGGAGATTTGGTTCCCTACAACTATGGGAAATGAGCTCCTGTGTGTAGTGACCCTCAAAGTGGAAATGAATTTCCAATCGCAAAACGAATTAAAAGAAATAGCTCACCATTCACAATATACTTCCGGTAAGACCGACTATACTCAACCCACTGACCTAATTACGGAAAACTGTCTTTTAGAATCTCCTTCCCCCCAACTTTTGAAACTTCACTACGCACCGCGCTGACTTGACAGAAATGTAACTTCGAAATATTAAAAAGTCCTATAAGCAGGAGAATCACTAAATATGTAAAAAGGGTTGCCTTGTTTTAGGCGCGGAAGCCGTTACAAGGCATTCTGAGCTCAACGCACAAGTACAGGTAGCTGTGGAAGACTTCTTTAATCAGCAGTCACAAGAATTCTATGAGCAGAGTATACGTCGGTTAGGAAAACAATGGGATAGGTGCCTTAACTGTGACGGTAATTATTTGTAATTAAACTGCTGAATAAATTTTTTATAAAGCAAATATGGTTTTCAATTGAACACACTTCGTATAATGTTTGCAAAAATGAAAAGGCACATTTAATTTTAAATTATAGGGTATCAATATTACATAACTCAAATCTTTATTGATGGATTTACACTAATTTAATTCATATTCTTCAAATTAACTTCTGTCCATTCGTTAACGATAAAGCTATTTTCTTCCTCTCTTTCCGGTTTCATGGGTTATGCCGATTCCTTGCTGTTTTCAAAAGCTTTTTTCCAGGATGGTCGATCCATCCACAATGCCGTATTAACCGTATTAACGGTCTTCTCTCGATGTCCTCAATTCTGACTTCTTCTACTTCATAATTTTTTTATAGTATCGTCTCTTACGCGAGTGATACTTGATACCATTTCCGGTTTTTTCTGAAAAATCCATATTTAAAATTCTTATTTCATTTTTATTTCGTTCTGTTAGTTGCCCGTCTCAACAAAGTATACCGCTACATTTTTAACTAATGTGTCGTAGATTTGCAGTTTAGTTGATCTTGTTATATCCTTGCCCAGCAATATGCTATTTAGTGCTCCAAGTACACGATAACATTTTTTCTATATTTTTCATTTATTTCAATTCAGTGCATTGCTTCTTCTCCTGTTTTTACCCCAGGTAAGTATATTCTTCGTAGTTTTTTTTTTGTCTGGCTGGTTTGATTTGCATTTTTTTAATATAAAAATTAGAACGTGTACATGTAAAATGGGTTGCATTACAGACAAGGTGATTACTTTATCTTGTAAAAGGCAGGTAAGCTACACACATTACAGCTGTTTGTATTCCATAGGTATCTTAGTAAACTTTACATTGTTTAAATAAATAAAAGTTAAAGTAGTTATGTCAGAAAATAGAATATTTCTTGAAAACAGTGGATCAGTAGTAACTTCGTTTCGTAAAAACTGGCAGAAATTCACTCAACGTTGGTAATAATCTTCAGTAAGGTGTTGAACTAATGTAGCGTGGTAAGGATGAAACCGGTTGGCTTTTAAAATGTTAAATACTGAACTTTGGCTAAAGCCTACAATTCTTGCAACTACTCGTTGGCTTATATGGGGATTACCAGGTACTTATTCGATGACTGCCGTTTCAGCTTCTGCACTTGTAATGTCGTTGTCTCACAGTTGGCTTGGAAAACTGTCCATATTGCCTCAAATTTCTTTCTAACCGCCTAAAGGCATTATGTGATGGAAGGAGTCTATCCGGGCATCTTTGTGCATATCGTCGTACTGCTAAGTTCGCCGCACTCTGTATTCTCCCAAAATCAATATCATATCCGTTTTCTCGCTATTAGAATACATTGAAACTGATTGTTATTACCACATGAATCGACACAAATCAGCAACTTTGTACAGAAGTTTGTTGAGTTCTGTCAAAAGTATTTGCATTTCCAAAGAACTCTTACTGTAAAAAAATATTTTTTAGCTTAAAAGAAAAGTTAAATGTACATTTCATGCACATGTGAAAAGTGTAGTCTACCTACTTGATACAAGATAAAATGATCACACTACTGCATCCGCACTGCTCCACCGAAGCCCCCACAAAAAATTATAATTGTCGCTTATAATACCATGAGTAGTTAGTATGTCGACTATTTTTTTGCGGTATCGCATATGCTACTTTTGTTTGGATACGAATAGCACTGGCGTCGTACTTTCTCGTACTATTCGCAAGAACACCGACTTTCTAGGTGAGTTATTTAACTCTGGGTAAAAATGGTATTAGAGGGACTATTCAGTGAAGAAAATCAATTATTCAATTAAAATTGGCTTAAAACTGAGTTACATATAATTTAATTTCTACGGTAATCACCTAACACATTATTTATTTATATACGCAAGTGCTGCGTTGGTAGTACATTCAAAATTTGTTATAACGCCTCTGTTAGTGTTTTATTGAATATTCGGTGTGTTAAAAAAGTATTTTTTAGAACTCCTCTCAAACAAATTACGGTTTAGAAGACAAATTCGCGAGTTATTCCATAGGCCATACTTCAGTAAATTTTTCAAAACAGTCTTTAGCAAAACCTCTAATTATGCAACCTAATTACCACACAGTCGTAAATATAGGGATTACAAATGAAACATACATAGTTTAAAAATAATTGTTTTGTTATTTTAGCAAATACTACGTTTACAAAATAAATAACGAAAATAGCCTAAGGCTAATTGATATAAAAACCTTTATTACAGCAATTATTATTAGGAAAATAGGTATATGAGAACATTTGAAATATTCATACTCAACGAAAACAACAAAATTTTGTTTGCAATAACACACGCTAGAAATTATTGAAATTTCTATAATATGCTATCTGAAAAAGCGTGCTAAAACTTTAAATTGTCCTTTACTGACCGGAGTTCGGAGTCCACGTTAAGCTGTAGGGCCTCTATGTCTTTATGGTACTTTAAAAAACGCAACACAGGCATAGGAGAGAAGATAGCTTATATTTCAACTGTCTTGTTTAAAGTGCCAATTGTCATCAAGTCATGATATTATAGATCTTTCAGAAGTGAAGGCAAAGCTACAAGTAGGTAACTGGGAGGCGTGGGAGTAATAGAAAGAAGAAGAAAATGAAGACATACAGGAAGAGGAAGAACAACAAGAAGAAGAGGAAGAGAAACAGGAAGAGAAACAGGAAGAGAAAAAGGAAGCCAAACAGAAAGAGGAACGGAAAGATGCATAGGAATAGGAAGAAGAAGACAAAGAGGAAAGTAAGAGGAAGAGGAAATAGAAGAGAAGAGAAATAAAAAAATTTCTGTCAACTACCGAATTCTAGCTTCCAGGAATTAGAGAAGAAGAAGGTAGAAAGAGGAAGCGGAAGCGGAGGAGCAAGAGGAAGTGGAAGCGGAAGAGGACGAGAAAGAAAAAGATGAAGAGCAAGAGGTAGAGGAAGAGGAAGAGGAAGGAAAGAGGAAGAGGAAGAAGAAGAGAAAAAGGCAGACGTACAGGAAGAGGAAGCGGTTCAATAAAAGGAAGGGGTTCAAGAAAAGTAAGCCCCACAGCCCTCTTATCTAGTCTATATCCAGATCTACCAGACGACCTCCTCGACCTTGTCGAAAACATCCCCCTCTCAATGCGGTGAGCATTGTTAAAACTCACAGTCCGTACTACACCACCTCTTATTTAATTTACAGATACCACCCCATTGCAGACACCACAGAAGCAAGAACTCAATTCACACGCCCAGTAGCAGCAGCAAGAACCAACAAGAAGGAAGGAAGGAAGCCCAGGGTTGAAGAAGAGCAAATCCTACAACGGCCCATCCACACAGGACATCATTAATAACTAATATATAAATGAAATGTAATATCTTAAGTTTTTTGTGAATAAACGTATTTGAAATTGAAAAATAAGACATACAAGAAGAGGAAGAGGAAGATGGGGAAGAGAAAGATGGGAAAGAGGAATGGGAACAAGAAGAAGAAGACGAAGAGGCAGAAGTAGAAAAAGAGGGAGAGGAAAATGAAAATGAAAAATCAGAGGAGAGGTAAAGGAATAGGAAAAGAAACAGGTAGATGAACAGAAAGAGGAAGAGGAACGAAAAGATGAATAGGAATAGAACAAAGAAGACCAAGAAGAAAGCAAGATGAAGAGGAAATAGAAGAGAATGAAAGTAAGCCATTTTCCATTCCATTCTAGCTTCCAGGAATAATTTTTTGTAGGTCAATTTCTCATCAAGGTTGAGAAATAATGGTAATACGCTGGAGTACTAATAGAGCCTACGACAAACTTACACTTAAATAAAATACAATACATTTCGTCGTTGGAACCATATATATCTTATATCCAAGGCTCGGATTTTATGCAAAATGCATATTCTAAAGTATCGATATGCCAACTAAATGCTTTTGTATCTATCTGCGTCTAGTGAAATGCATTTAAATGACACCATTTTAATTTTGCATATTTTGCATATTTTAGTGTTTTGCTCCATACATTTGCATTAAATGCATATTGAAGCATTTTTCTTCACTAAATTCTAAAAATTTAAAATTTTTGGGGTTCTTCGACTAAACCACTGCTGGATTTTAGGAATTTCCAAGAATTAGTGTTTACCTGTTCATGAAAATTTAACCAAGAAAACCTAGCTAATTAGACCCAGCTTAGTGACCAGCTGACCAGTTAAAAGGTTCTAAGAAATACCTAGGTACACAAAGCAGATGTTGTCAGGGGGAATCGGTCGATTTACGACATATTTAATGGGTGCATTTCATATGAAACAAAATGTATATTATCTGACAAAAGGCAGTCGTTTCTTCTGGGTTCTTTTGGGAAACATATTATAATTAATAGTTAGAATTGTATCAAACATAAAGAATAAATACCTACGTCTACAGCAATCATTCTATAATTATTATTTTATCTAATATTATTTTTAATTTTACGTAATTTTAAGTATTAGTTTAATATTGTATTTTTCTGGGTTTGTTGTTGTAGATAAATATTATAGTAAATAATAATAAAATGAATTTTAATAATTTGCAACTTTTACTTTTTAATTTTGCATATAATGCTGCTTATTTTGCATATAATACGGCATATTTTACATAAATAGGTGCATATTTAACCAATTTTGAGTGCATATATATGCGCATATTTTGTAACTTTAGCGTGCATATAAATCCGAGCCTTGCTTATATCCATTATTCACAATTCAAATAATTGTAACTGGTTGCTTCTTGTAATGCTAATTATCGTTACTTTATTGATGCGGAAGGGTGAATTTAAATTTATTCTGATGCAAATTTGTGAAAAATATATAAATTCCCTAAGTTAAAAAAAAAGGGAAAAGTATTTTAATACACGCGGTTCAGCCTATAGTTTGTTATAAACAACAACGTTTCTGCCTTCTACTTATAACCACATCTTTTCTTATTTAGCAACCTCTTGTAACTTCATTTCGAACTAAATTTAAAAATATATTTGACAATGATGTTTATCTTCTTCTTTCTTTCTTCTGTATAGGGTACTGCTTGTTCTTTCCAATTTATAAGGACTCCTTCCATCGTTTTGCCGGTCTTCCTTGTGATCTATCTAAGAACGATTTGTCTTTCACAATTGTACTTGTTGCCCCAGATGACCGGATTCGCCACAGTTGACATTATAAATTACTTGTATACGATAAAATGTGCATATTTCTTAAAAAGTCGGCTGAAAACTTTTTATGTTGCATCTGTTTGGTGGTGAAGGTAAGGAATAATAAATTAATAACCACAAGCAATCAACATGAGAATTTTAAATATATTGACGTCTTTAATGCATCAATCTACAGCACATATGTTAGATGTTAGATAGTCGGCATCGACATCGATGTCATTTACATCGATTATGCTTACATCGAACATCTTCCCCTTCAAAGATTAAGCAGTTGTACAGGTTTAATCCGTCGTTCAACACGGGACCTATGGGATGTATCTGGGTTAGAGTCGACATCACGAGATACTGTTACATTTTCCTATTGGTTATAGAAGGAAAATAACATCAGAATAGTTAGACGAAATTCATCTCAGCTCCTTGCTCCCTCCATCTTGGTGGAACTGCTGAATCCGTGATCTGCTCTGTTCGCTGGTAATCCTATTGGTTACAGAAAGTAAGTAACAACAGAATAGTTAGACGAAATTCATCACAAGCTCCTTGCTCCCTCCATCTTGGTGGAACTGCAGATTCTGCGATCTACTCTGTTCGCTGGTTCTGCACTGCTTAATAGTTTCTCCAATGAAAGTTGATCGATGCGAAGTAATGCTTCTCTAGTGGTTAGATCACGTATCCCCATTACTATTTTATCCCGTATAGTTTAGTCTTCTGCAGACTCATTTGGGTCAATAACATTATAGTTGCAAGACTTTACCAAGTGTTTGCATTCGGTTAAAAAATGCTCGAAGGTCTCACTTTCTTTCTGGACCCTTTTTAAGAAGTTGTATCTTTCGACACACTCGTTTACTCTGGGATTTACATATTTATCTATTAACTCTAACATATACTCATAACTTTCAGCTTGGTCATCTGGAACTTTAAACGTTGACATAATTCTGGCCGATTCTGTTCCTATGATGTTCCTTAGAATTGATAATTTTATTTTATCCGCAGCCTCATGTTGACCCGTTGCAGTTAAATAATCTTCAAATGCGGTCTTCCAAAATTTCCACTCGGTGGCAGCGTTCTGCACTTGCAGATCAAAATCCGGAGGCAGTTTAACAGCACCCAGGTTTAATCCCGCCATTTTTTACCCTAAACTTAACCTCACCTTATCACACCGGTAAATTTCGACGAATACTTTATTTTTCCTCACAGGTATCAAAACTCCTACTGTTTTCGCAGCGCCATGTTTGGTGGTGAAGGTAAGAAATAATAAATTAATAACCACAAGCAATCAACATGAGAATGTTAAATATATTGACGTCTTTAATGCATCAATCTACAGCACATATGTTAGATGTTAGATAGTCGGCATCAACATCGATGTCATTTACATCGATTATGCTTACATCGAACAGCATCTTGTCTTTTTCTGTCTCCACGTAATATGTCAAAAACTTTTGATGAAACCGGAATCAATAATAAAAGATTGGATTCGATTCGCTACTACTAACGAGTGTGTGTAGTGTCAAGTTTGGGTTTTTATTGTAAATTACCTATATACGACGTTGGTCGGATAGCCAAACGCTGCTGGTGGCGGTCAAACGGTTAGCAAAGTTAAGCAACGCAGGCCCGGGTCACTACTAGAATGGGTGGCCCGTTTAGTGATACATCAGCGACCGGCCGTGCTTCGGAGGGCACGTCAAAACTGTCGGTCCTGGGTACCACTGCGGTGGTAGTCTTTAGGTCAAGTCAGAGGCGCTAGCGCGTCCTAAAAACTTTGCCATCAGGCTTCTACCACAGCAAATTACATTACATTAGCTATATAAGATAACTAAAAATTACAAGTATCTGAAAATCGGGACACGTAATAATCCCGAAAATACAACTTGGGGACATCGCGACATTGTACCAAACATAGGGACATATCCCGAAAAATCGGGACGTCTGGTCACCCTATTCCAGTATGCTCATAGCATTCAATTCGACAGAACTCATAAGTCATTCCACAACTGCAATTCTGCCTCGATAAGATCATTTTGTACAACTAGCACTGTATGCGGTGGTGTTTTGATTAAAAGTTCTTGTATCTCTATGCATTTTTGCACATATCGTTATGGTATCTCCTCAGTAACTGTGACCTTTTTCAATATATAAGTTTTCTCTCTTTATCCCGAAAGTAATATTCTTATATGGAAACGCAATCCAAAGCAATATTTATTGTTTACAATGTCTAAGAGCACAAAAATCAATAAACACCTAGAAATAAATTTCTTTTTATTATTTTGAGCAGATATTCCTACGGATTTTTAAAAAAAATTTACCAATCAAAAAGTCGCAAGTAGACTAATATGGTCCAGATAGTAATCTTTTGGTACCCTTATTTATCACATACCTCTTAAGTTTGCGTTACACACAATTAAGCTATTTTGATGGTAGACAATAAATGACCCTATTTTAAGCAGAAGCTTATATGTAACATATTCTGTCATACCAACAAAAACTATTTCTTTGAAGGTTATAAATTGAATCGTTTATTATAATCACGGTTGAATATAAATCAAAAACTATTAACTTACCAAAGCTTACAATCATTTATTTTCAGAGAGATAATCAGAAAGTCCTTCCAATTTCCACCTAGTTCCAGATAGCAGTAGATTTATGTTATGTACCGTAGAATATCCTGGATTACATTTTAGCCTTATTAATCTTTGTAATTGGTTGCACGTCCAGCTTGATGATTTTTCATCCCTATACGTACAGTAAACAATTTCCAGTCAAGATGTCCGAGATGGATCAGCTTTGTTATAAAGCGAAACCCCTGAAAATGTTGCGCATTAACACATTGCATTTTGCCACGATTTTTTCTTTATTAAAGGGCAAAATTTGCTTGTCTGTCTTTAATTTTAACCATTACTCATGCTTGTCAATCCTAACATAGTTTCATAGGAATAATGTGCTGCGAAAAGAATAGGAAAAAATTAATGAGGTATAACGACTCCCGTAAAATTCTTGAGCTGAGATTTCGTACTGTTCACGCAACATGCTCGTTCCGTTCTGGCTTTACATATTTTTATCGAGATTGGGTCGTTAATCATAACCTGCAAAGCGTTTTAGTATTTCCTTCTCCTTTTATACAACTTCCATAGAAAATCGTAATAATTTCCAGATAAATGTATAATTTCTGCGGACGTACATGAATTTTATGAAAATCAATAGATAATTTATCTAATTAGAAATGATATCGTCTAACAGCACACTACTAACCTTTACAAAGTTATTAAAATCGTTTCCTACGGTTAACACTGATAGATGGAGAAAGATTCACAAGGAAAACCAAAGCTGGATTACGTAGTTCAAACAATGATTGGCGAGGAATGCTAAACTACAAGGATTTCAGACGATTAGCTGAAAGCAGAATGTAGAAAGATTTAGGGTGAGACAAATCAAATCAAGAGGTTTAGAGTGTATAATGTTGCAATTAACCTATTCCCTGAAATGCAAGTACAATACTTTCATATTTATTATACAGTGTTCCAAAATTCAAAATTAACCAATAGGTCAGGTTATTTCAAGAAAGAAATGATACTAGCAGGAGGAAATATATTATGGAAACGAATACATATAATACTAGCAAACATACGGGAGGAAGGCAACATTGTTATGTGTAATTTTCGTAGTAGTATCCCGACAATCTGATAGGTATGTTTGGTTGCATACAATTCCTTTTTTCATTGACCTTGGTTCCTGTAGGGAATTTTGGGGAGATTGTTCTGCAGTTGTAGGAGGATTTTAAATTGGGTGGGTGGAATTTCCTGAAGTGTGGATGTCAGACGGGACTTTCGCTGGAGTTCTTGGCCGTGCAAGTTGTGGGTTGCTGGTAAAAGTGTAGGAGGTGATTTGAGATTGTGAAGATTTCATGCTGCGTGGATTATTTAAACCATCTTTATCTATAAGAAAACTCAGTTAGTTGTCTGTGTGTTATTTTGGTGTTTTACGAAATTCTCATTGAGTCTAGCCCAGATTACTTAACACTTTACTAGAAAATTGATACGTTACCCGCCGCATGCCATGTGGAGTTTCGTAGGCCCGTTTTCCGACCAACCAGCCTATCTCGTTCAGCTATAACTTTGGGTTTCTATGTGCTGTACAAAGTGTCAAGAGATGCCTACCTGAGCTGCTAGTACTTTTTTATACCATCCGCTGCAGCGTCCTTCATAATCGTCTTCGGAAGGCTCCACTAACCACCCCGCGGCCGTCGAAAAAGATGGTTTTTTCCCAATTTTTTTCTGATTGTTCTTTATCTTCGTACGACCATATACCGAAAGTTCTTGTGCCCGATAGATCCATCTCGGCATGTACCACACTCAACGGGGAAGCCGACACTGGATATATTTTGTATTTTTAACTTTCTAGTATTATCTACCTTCAGTAGGTGCATCCAGCTTATTATTTTTACCTGTTATTTATTCTCTGCTATTGATATTTAATTAACATTATACTGTCGGTCATGCGGCAGCAATTGGTAAACAAAACTTTTGTGCGCAGCAAATTTAGACCGCTGTCAGTTGTGGCTGTGTCTATGTTCACGGCTACGGGACTATTGCAACTTAGACAATTGGCAACTTTACTGCTGATGAGTAAAAATCCCTTGTATTATAGGACAATTATGCGGATTGATTAATAGCGATAAACTGGCTTATGTATTAAATTTGGGTTTTATGCAGCTTAACTGATATTTACAGAATGTTAGGCATTCATTAAGTTGGGTCAGAAATTTGTGTTTACCATTTGGCTATTTATTGCTGTTTACTGTTTGTTATACAGGACCGTATTTACGTTATGAATAATTTTTGATAATTTAGGCTTCACGTTAGAATTGTAGGGGCACTCATATACAGAGTGTGCGACTAATTTGTAACTGAACTGTTTATATTTAGGATGGTTGATATACATTATACAGGGTGTACAAATTTTGATTTAACCTTATATTATTACATTTACTGTTGATTTATTGTTAATTACACAGTTGTTCATGAAAATTTGTATTATGTTACATTTATAAATATAGAGGCTTTATTTATAGCATTTACTTTACTTTGGTGTTTTATTGTGTTCTTGCTTAGTATGTTGAGACCCGTAAGTTTTATTCTTCGTGGTAGGAGTTTACCCTTGGATCCGTTAAGGTAGGTCATGAGAATCTGTGCACGACAATTTATTGGTGAAGGATCCCCTTTTGAGAATTTTGTTGTCGATTCACCTACACCCATTTCGCAGATGAGTTAGCCGTGGTGAAAACACCGAAACGTTGCAGTGAGTTACCCGTGCGTAATAATTCGGTGTTTCAGGTCTGTTACGAAAAGTCTTTTTTCCTGCGTTACCCCTGTGGGGGCTAGTGTGAAGATTTTTTGTAATAGAATACCAGAATTGTGGAAGACAGGCATCATAATACCTATACATAAAAAAGAGGACAAGAAAAAATGCACGAATTATAAATGAATCATCTTGCTAAATACGTTTTATAAGTTCATATCTAAGATAATTAAGAATAGATAGTGAATTACACCGACAAGATTATAGGAGATTACCAAAGTGGGTTTAGAACAGCAAGGACCACAACGGATCACATTATATATCTGTTTGTCGATTTTCAGCAAGCGTACGACTCTAGACAGAAGAGCATTGTGGAGTGCAATGGAGGAACTGGGGCCCCCAAAAACTGATTCGACTAACGAAAATTACTTTAGAAGACTCGAGATGCAATGTCCAAGTATAAGGTTCATTAACAGAGCCATTCACAATTAAAACGGGCTTATGACAAGGCAATTGTTTATTTACCTTGCTATTTAATGGTGCTTGAAAAAGTTATACGGGAACAAAGGAAAAGGAACAATTCTGAATAAATCAAACCAACTACAAACATTCGCTGATGATATAGATGTGGTAGCGAGAAATATATTATCAGTAAAGCAAGGTTTCTTGGAACTGGAGGAGAAAGCAAAGCAAATAGGACTTAAAGTTAATGATAAAAAAACCAAATGACTAAAAGTGAAAGAAGAAGGTTTCGACAAAGTATAACTCTCGGCGACTTCAATTTCGAGACGGTGCATTCTGTCAGATACTTGGGATTGGTGATAAATGAGAATAATGACATAGGGGAAGAAATACAAACGTGAATGCTGCAAGGCAATACGCTATTTTGCCATGAAACACATATTTAGGTCAATATTGTTATCCAGACCGACGAAAATAAGACAACTGTGCGTTTCGTAGTATTATATTGCAGTGACACTTGGCATATGACCGTAAAACAAGAAAATCTACTCAACACCTTCAAAAGAAAAGTAGTAAAAACCATAGTCGGATCATATAAAGAAGGAATTACATGAAGAAGAAGGTTAAATGCGCAAATAGAAGGTGTACTCGACGAAGGAAACACAGTGTCAGTAATAAAGACAGCCAGAATTAGATGGGCAGGACATCTATGAAGAATAGAGAATAGCAGAGGAGTTAAAAGCATTTTCCAAGGGAACATTGAAGGAAAGCGGTTACAGGAAGGGAAAAAATGGGTCGATTTTGTAAAGGACGACTTAATAAAGGCAGGTATTAGAAATGGAAAAGTAGTGGCATGGAATAGGAGAAGATGGAGGACGATTGTAGAATCAGCCAATACCCACTTAGGGACATAGAGTTGTGATTAAATGATTGATTTCAGAAAAAAGGTTCCTATGATCTGAAAATTCTTCGTTGCAGCGTTAGAGCCCTCTGATATTACATCTATCGGTTAATTTTTTTGGTAACTTTGGAATAATTGCCTTAACTTAACGATGCTTTTTATCTATTATATAACAGATGCACCAGATTAGTACTGATGCTGCACAAATTGAAGAAAATGAAATAAGGGTAAAAGAGGAAGTAGAAAAATAGGTGTTATATCGTAAAAGCACAGGGAAGACGAACTTGAAGATTACGGTTACGGAGGAGATAACTGCAGAAGATGTTAAAAAGTTGAAGAGAAGAAAGCACGAAATGCAGCCCTGGTAAACAACTAAAAAGAAAGAACAGAAGTACAAGAATTAATATAAAAGAATAGAGATTTAAGATGTGACAATATGGGTATTGATAAAAGGACACTGAAAGAGAGTAAAGATAGTAGTGACCAGAGTACACCAAAACCCAAACCAAAAACTGCAAACAGCAATCAGTGTGATATAACATCAACTATTTTGTTTTCATATTCGTTTCGTAGATATCATAGGTATTAAAGTAAATCATTGTGGACACTTGCAATCTATACATAATAGGTAAACGTAAAATTTTAAAAAATGCATGTAATACTTATAATAAATATCTCGCGAGATTGAATTCTACTCTCCAAAAATTTGGTGTATTTTAGTAATTTCACTTATGAAATTGACTGCTTAGGTGTTCGTGATTTTATAAACATCACACGCAAGTTGCAACACACTCTGGTAGAAACATGGCATTTTACTGTAGATTGAAATCTCCATTAAAAATTACATTTTCAGTAATGAAATAGGTAATTATGAAAATTTATTGTATTCAGGTGTAGTCTGCATTAGTTATAAATAATCACAATATGTTGTAAAGGATCTATAAATGTTTCAGGAAGAATTTTATTGCTTGTTTTTTTGACAGATATATGTCATCTAAAATCGGATTTTTTGGGAAAATCATTAATTGAATTAACTCAACAAAATGAGCTAAATTTCTAGCTATTTGTAAATAAATAGTCCTCATACATAATAATAGAAAATGAAACTGGAACATACAAATAACATAACGAATTTGAATTAAAATCAATGAGCTTAAAAATATTTAGTTTATTGATGACCCTCAAACGTTATTGGTAACTAAACTAAATATTAGCTGACTGAAAAATTGTAAATGTAGTCTATCAATTCATTAAAATGACTAACTTTGAAACATTTGCATGGTCTACCTTGTTTTGCGAACAGCAAAGTAGTATTCAAATTTAATTATTAATTTATCTGAAATAATATATTAATTGCTTTAGCAGAGATAATCATTTTTTTTATAAATTAAGCGGAAAAGCTCATTTAAAAGAAACATAAGTATCAGATGAAGTATGAGGAAGTATGCAGGTCGGGCATGTATTGTACGGCCTATAGGTCATTACCAGTTGGAGATGGTATTACTAAAATAGCATGGCTTTATTTTATAGTATATTACAATAAATTATCGTACCATTTGCTCGCCTGCCGTTTTCTCGCGGGTCTCTATGCTCAAGGACTATTTCGGACAGAATAATGTTAATGTCTTTGTTCTTAATAAAATTAACTAGAACCATATCTGATTTTTATGTTGTATATATTTTTAAATTATTTTGAATTAATAACCTCTCACCATTAAAATTGCATTATTGGTAAAGAAACAACATACTGAGTTCCAAAACTTTTAATACACAGTTGTCCGCTCAGACCACTTCCATAAACGAATATTTGCTTTTTTAGATAAAAAATGATCCTCTCTTTTTATACCTATGGTATGTGAAAATAAATGTGAAGGTTTTGATTTTGAAGCAAATCGTGTGCAGTTACACTTAATACTGCCTGGAAGTTGGCTGTCAAGCAAACGGTTGACGGGTAACTGTCTTGACGAAAATCTCTCCCAGTGAGCAAATGGCGCCAAGCAAGTGGTGGCGAGTAAGTGGTGGCGAGCAAATGACCTAGAACCTGGAATAGATTACGCAATGTTACGTGTTCAGTATTCATTAAACTACTCTTATTTCCTGTACCGCATTCCCATATCGGTTTTATTTTAGCATTATGACAAACAGTATACAATATATGTATCACATCGTTTACGGTCATGGTAAATACATATGATACTTAGGTTTAAAAAATTAATTCGCGCAAATTTGGAGAAGTATTATAATGCAGAATACCTAACTTTCAATAGATAATTTTAAAATATTAATTTTACAGCTGCAGTTAGATATATCATTTGTTTTATTAAAAATTATTTCAATTATTAATGATGTAAATTTACAGGTAAGTCCCTATTAATCTATTAGATGTTCCCATTAGAGACTTTGCGGAAATCGCAGCTTATTATAATGACGAGATAAATTATTCATATTAAAACGAACATTACAAACTTCAGTGTAAAACATACAAATTACTATTTATAGAATTTGAAAATTAAATGCTGCCTTTTTAAGTCAAAGAATATTTATTTACTATCAACAGTTTAGGTGGAAACACCGAGAACCTACAGTTTTACGTTGAACCTGAACAACAGAAATTCCGTTGAAGATTTTTTGACAATAAACCTCCAAGGTTGCTAACCCAATTGGGGAACTGTGTGTTCTGGGCTGCAGCATTTTCATACGCTGCGCTTTTACGCTGGGGAATCGAACCAAAGTTTTGCTGAGAAAACGATTTACTACAAAATAACAGTGCTTAAATGTCCGCTATTATTTTCCTTTCATTTGTGTAACTTTCATAACTTTTCGATGGTGTTGAATGGTTTAGGAAAATTTTCAACATAAAAGGTGGTATGTTACTGACATTTAGTTGTCAAAATTCTTTAGTATGAAAGTTTGCTACAATAATAAATACGACAGTTACATGTTATTACGATTGTTGTGATGTTATCAGGGGTAATATAATAAGTGGTATGATTATTACCGATAATTGTTTGGAATATTAATGAATTGTAATCCCAAAGCTGAAAATACAACGAGTCCGCAGGACGAGTTGTATTTTCTTGCATTGGGATTGCCAATGAATTGATATTCCAAAAAATTATAGGTTATTAATCATACCACGAATAATATTTAGGACGACAATATATCGATTTGTGGTATTTGCATTGATAACATAACCCCTGTTTGTGCAAAAATTGTTGAATTGCCTGGTAATTGATACTTTATTTCTTGCC
>JABXWE010032714.1:0-15186 GCA_014611495.1 Limonius californicus
ATTTTTTACTTTATTATTTATTTAATAAATATTTGACAGTTATAGAGGTGTCAAATAATTAATTTTGAAAAATGGTAAGAATGGTTTTATCGCAAGATTTAAAAGACTGCGATAATTGCACTGGTTTATATTAGTTATATTTACTACATATTTAAATTTCCCGCCGTACATCACGCGTGAGCGCATGCGTAGATTGCATAAGGGTACAGAGAAAGATGGGTAGATATGACTTATTTGTATTAGGAAGAGAAGGAACAAAAATAGTTTGTCTGTGATATCTTTACAACACACTTTACAATCTGTTGTCACATCCATGTAAATGTGTATGATCTAGGATTATAGCGCATATCAACACGCTCTTGGTCATAGTTCAGATTTTCACCGTTTTGGTAAATAGTGGTGATTGTTAATTTTACTTGCATTTAAGAATGGAACCGCACCGTGCTTTCTTTGAATTGTACGGTAGATGGAAGACAAACACAGCAAGCTGCTGTCGAAGTATTTGCAGTGAGCCAAAGTGTAATATCGGCTTTGGAATCGCTTTTTGGAAACTGTAGATGTTCGGCGAAGACAAGGAGTAGGTTGATCAGCATCAAGAGACGTTACTCGCGCGACTTGCACGTAGAAATCGAACTCTTCGGGGTGACTTAGCTGCTTGCACTGGAAGGCTGGTATCAACGGGAATAATAAGAAATCGTCTTCATGAAGTCAATCCATATGTTCGAAGACCATTGGAATATATTCCACTTACAGCAAATCATAAAATAACCCACAGAACGTGGGCAGAGGAGCATAGGAATTGGAACCATAATGACTGGCGCGAGTGTTATTTAGTTACAAGTCAAGATTCACTTTGCAACCAGATATCAGGCGTGTTTTAATTTGGCGTGAACCTGCAACACGAAATAATCCACAACCTGTCCGGTAACGGCCGCAATATGAAGGTAGTGATGTGGTGGTATGGGGCGGGATAAGTACAGTCGAACCTTGCTAACTTGAACATCTGTAATTCAAATTTTCTATTACTCGAACTAGAAGCTGTTTATCGACAAAATGCCTATTTCAATGTTCATATTTTTATATCGATAAAACGAATTTCAATAAGTCGTAATAAAAGGTCGCAGAAACACAATACATGGGAGCATAACATGGCGACAACTTGGGGAGGTGTACGTCCAGCGATATTATTGATAACTCAAATTATTTTTGATTTCCCTTCAATTTTGACATATCGAGATTCGACTGTGCTAGGGATCATACGGATCTTTCTTTCGTTCGAAGTGGTTCTCTTACTACCCAAAGATATCCGGAGAAGATTCTACCAATCATTGTTCTCCAGTGCACAACAGCAATGGGAAAACAATTCATGAGAATCGATAAAATGGACTGACCGGCAAATTCCCCTAATGGTAATCCGATCGAACAAGCATGGAATGCATTAGAAAGACGTGCTGCTGTACGTATTATTAACCTTGGTCTTTGTAACGAATAATTAATTAATAATAAAATGTAAAGATTAAAAATTTCTGTATTTATTCTTGTTTAAAAATGTTGCAGTTGAAATATTAAAGTATTTGTAGGTGTTAAATTAACTGCTTGTTTTTTTTTTTATTATTAATGTTAGTTAGTTACTTTTAAAATGATTGGCTTATCCCATTTAAATAACCACTAATAAATGATTATCTTTTTATAGTAGACTGTGTTTAATCGGAAAAATTAATTATTTAAACATTAATTTTTAAATTGAACAGAGACGATGGTTAAACCTTGAGAAAACCCTTGACACCACAAATGTGGTCATAAGAAGGTTCATATATTAATAAATGTGACGTTTCTTACAGCATAAAAACCACAGTTTTTTAGTGTATAGATGTGAGCTAAATGTGTTTATTACAAAACAGAACTTAAAAATTCTACTGTTGCGTACAATTAAACAAGGAAACCCCCACAACTGTAATACTATTTTCACATTTTTACATTTTCTTAATTCTATAAACTAGGTAATTCAAAACGTGTTTTCTACTTTTAAGCAATAAATCTTTTGCAAAACGATCTAAACCGAAGTTACTACTTCTACTTTTAATGTTATGAAGCTTTTGCCTTTGAGTTACCTGCAGCTTGTACAAAAACAGTGTTGAGGGTGCTACGATGAGTATTTATTACTTTACTGTTGACACTGCCAATTCCGCGAGCTGCGGAGTAAACTATAGATAAATTTTTCTTTAATCATGTATAAATTTGGACATTTGAATGAGTTTTTAATTTATAAGAATGGGGACTACTTAAATTTACGGTATTTGACAATATTTAAGTGTAGAGGTATAACTAAGTAACCTCCCGCTTTTTTAACTAAACATATTTTATGGTATGGTAACAAAGAATGCAAAATTATGAATACGATCCGAATGCCAACTGTTAATTGTCAAATTTCTACGGACAGAAGTCATGAGTCGACGCTCAGATAAGTTGATTTATATGTGAGTGAAAATTGTTTGTGTATGAAAAACCTAAATATTTAACGCTTTTTCTGAAAGATAAATGGCAAAAAGTGCGAAGTTTAAAAGATGCTTACTATTATACACAGTCTACGACAAAACCAATCGTACTACAAACAGGAATATTTTGACACCTACAAAGACAAAATTTTAGGTTTAGGTCGCTGAAGCATTTGTATAAGCTAATCATAATTTTTAGAAACCTACGAAAGGAATAATTGTGCAACCAACTATACATTAAGTATTACATGAATTTGGGAATGAATAGCTACACGAAACACTCTGTATAGACAGCAGGCTCTTAAGGGGATAATGACACTCCTCTGTACGTAGGACTTTGTAAAACTAATTTTTCTCGCGTATTATCACATTAAACCAAAATCTATGAAGCCTGTGTGTTTATGAATGTTTATTGCAGGAAGGTGCAGCGTCTACTAATTTATGAATTTCTTAGTAATACTGATATAAAGTATCAATTACAAGTAGGGAGCAGCGTGGCGGACAAATGCAAGTACTGGTCAAACATTATTCAAATTTAAGCAAACATCTGCATGGTCACCACTTAGATGGGTCACCGAAAATCTACGCTCAGGCGGTACTATTCTAGTACCTCAGAGAGTACCTAACACCGTCGGTCCCCCTGGGCGCCACCGCGCTAACTGCCGTAATAGGGTTCAGTGGCGTAGCCACGGGGGGGGGGGATATGGGGGATATATCCCTCCCAAGGGCTAAAATCTTCAAAAATAGCTTCCTCTATGAAAATGCATAAGCAGCCAAAATTAGAAATCTTATGTTTTAGGATCAATAAATTTACATTATTTACTATAGCTTGTCGAAATCTAAATTTCTCAAATTTGGCCATATTATTTCCTTTTCAAATCTTGCAATTTAAACTCCCACACATGTTTTGTAACAAAATATAAAAAACCACATGGACCTGTATTTTCTACAAAAATAAATACTGGCATAAGTATAGCTTAAACCATCCACAGATTCGTTTGAAGAATTGATAACCCATTTTCTCTCAGAAGTTTCCAAAAGCTGCATATTTGCTGAACTAAAACTCTGGTCGAAAGGTTAAGTAGGCTTCCAGTTAAAGAACAACGAACCGTAGACCTACGAGGTATGCGCAGTAAAATTGCATATCCAAACATTCATAGACTGCTAAAAATGTTCTGCGCAGTTTCAACAGCCACACCAGAACGAACGTTCGCGACATTAAATCGAATCAAAACACATCTAATCATACTGTTTGATTTCTCCGTATTAGAATCGACTTAACGGTTTAGCAATGTTGACGATACACCTGGAAATACTAGTTGAAGTAGATGAAATATTTGACGAGCTGGCAAAAAAAACCATGGCGCCTAGATTTTGGTTTATAATGTTTTTTGTTGAAAAAAGACTAGTATTCTAAAAATATTGTTCTTATTAAGTATTCTTTAATATTTGCACTTTTTTCCATACAATCTATAAAAAAACAAACGTCAATAAGCAGTTGCTGCTTGCTTGCTTTGAAAGAGCGAGATCTAGGACGCGGTTTTCCAAGCATCTCTATGCACTTAGGCCACATTTGGCCCATTGTACACCCTAACTAAGAATTTTGCCTATCTGGGGTAATTCCAAACCTTCAGTAGTGATTTTTAACGTGTCACAATCGTAAGTGGCACGGGACTACGGCTTTACTTCTTATCCGACGAAGGCGCATTTTCAGATTTTTCTCCCCGGCTAGAAAATCTCGCCGACCTCAGCCAGGTTTGAAACCGCGCCCCTCGGATCTAAAGGCAAACGCGCTAACCACTAGACCACCGAGGCCGGCCAATAAGCAGTTACTATAGGTACAAAGTGATTTTTTAAAAAGTCAGTTGCAGTAGCCTATGGATTGTCCCGTCTATATTAAGCTTTAGAATCTGACAATATGAAAATTGTAACAGAAAGAAAGAAATCTTGACGAAAAACCTGTAATTTACTTACCTTAATAAATTACAAATCAGTTGCAACTAAATACTTTGTCATTTTCACATTTTGTAGGGCCAAAATTTTTAAGTACTTGAACTGTCACACAGTTTGACATACAGGTAAATGTCATTCAAAGCTCATTACAGCTGACTGCAGACGGAATTGCTTTTTTTCTAGGCTTGCTGCAGTCGACTTTTTAAAAAATCACTTTGTATACGTTGAGCGTTAAGCTCGCGGATTTTCTTTTATTATTGTACCGTGACGATGATGATGATGATTTGAAAGAGCGAGATCTAGGACGCGGTTTTTCAAGCATCTCTATGCACTTAGGCCACATTTGGCCCATTGTACACCTTAACTAAGGCTGTGCCTAAACGTCAATTGGTATATAAAGCTTGCATTAGATACTATTTTATTATTCCATGGCCAACCGTTACGTAATTACTTTTTGAACTCACGGTATATCCCTCCCCAAGGGCCAACTCTGGCTACGCCACTGATAGGGTTAAAGTAGCAGTCCCAATTTTTAAAGCATATTTTGTCCTATTATTAATTACAATCAAAGAAGCATTATAATGAACTTTAGGCAAGCATTTCTTCCATGCCCCGTGTCTACTGTATCTATTACAAATAGATATACATACCCTCGGAGTCTAACCTTCCTTCTTCAATAACTAACTAACCTTTTTCTGCGTATTCTACTAATTCCTATTCTCTATTATGAGTAGGCGATGGTTAAATTTCCATATAAGTGAAACCTCATCTATGAAATACCACAAGTAGACGGAAGTTTTATTAGCTGCAGGTCATTTTATTCAAAATTATCCCGTTGCAAACGTGGTGATAAGTGTTGGGCGGAAGCACCTAATACAATACAATTTAATTGTATTCTTATACGCATCAGCCACGACTGCGATAGTCAATGTATATTAAGAATTTAGATGAATCGTGGATTCGCATTTATTGAATTTTCTTTAAATTGTTTTTCTATAAGTTTAGGTAAAGTCTCTACAGACTCTACGTAAATTGTGTTATGCATATACAGAAGCTTTTTATATGATGATTTCGCGTCAATAAAATAGACAAATGGGGCTTACTTTAAATTTTCCACCTTAAAAAACTCGCTTGTAGATACCTGCAATAAACATTCATAGATATATGCATTTTAAATATTTTCGATTTGTGTAATATTAAGAGACAAAAATTACAAATGCGATGTGTACCTACGTAAATACGGCAGTACATTCTTAAGGTTATATGTTTATTTTTAAATTATTCCAACGGAGAATAATACAACTTCTTATGAACAGTAGAAAAAAAGATCTGAATATTATCAATCCGTACAACAGCGGGGCCATCAAATTTATTGCTTTGCGACTTTGTATTCAGTCACGTCGCAAAAAAATAGTATGTCACGTTGTCTACTGAATTTGTATAGGTACGGTACATTTTGAACTATTATGCCCTCTCGCTAAATTTTTGAAGGAAATCAGCATTACCACCTTAACTTTTTGAACATCTAGCGTATTTCAAATTTTTTTATGGCAGATCGGGGAATCAGTATTCAAATAAGGGAACTAAAGACTCACACTGTTTGTTGCAGATCTGATGGGATCTGATCTGTGCCATGGCACACCCATTGACAATCACTGATTTACCAGTACTGTGTGATAACAGACTACTAAGTAACACACATAACTAATTTATTAATATATTAATATATTAATATAATTATATACTTACACGTATGTTGTTTATTAGGTTGTAACTAAGATCTAGTTCCAGTAAGTTGAAATTGTAAGAAAAATCACCCATTACACTAATCCTGTTATTCCTAAGATCCACAATTTTCAGCTTATGATTATTAAAAAACATCGACGTTTGAGGTAAATCAAAGTAGTTGTTGGCAAGTATAATTTCATTCAGATTATAAACCATCTCAAATGAATCTCTTTCAATCGTTTTAATTCTGTTATTTTTTAAATTTAACTTCTCCAGACTTTTAAGTTTTTCAAATGGTCTTTTTCGTACGATACTTAGTAAATTGCTCTCAAGGTTAAGAGTTTTTAATAGAGTCAACGAAGAAAACACTTCATTGGGCAAATATGTAATTTTATTGTCACTCATCGTCAGACTTTGAAGCTTTTCTGTATATTTAAATAGAGTTTCGGGAATGTCTGATATTTTGTTACCAGTTAGGGCCAATGTTTTCAACTTTAGTAAATCGTTAAATATAAAATCTTTTAGTTGTATTTCATTATAATCGAGATTCAGTTCAGTTAGTTTATCTAATGATTGGAATGCATTTTCATCAATGTTAACTATATTTCCAGATGTTAATATTAGTTTTTCTACATCATGCACACCCTTAAAGTAATTATCCGTTAATGTAATATTTCTCAAGTTGCTATGAAAATTAAATTCTAACATTTTGGTATTGCTAACTTTTAATTTGCTCAACATGTCTGAAAAATTGGTTGAAGTTGAACACTGCTGAAACGTCAGATAGTCCACATTTTCGATGGCTAATAACGGTAAATTGTAATTGTACCAACGTAATTCTTCTGTGCACTGTATTTTCACTACATTATGATTGTCTTCAACTTTTATGATAATTTCTGGAATATTCTCGTTTGGGCACATATATTTGATACCTTGCAGAAGCCTTTTGCAAACACAATTACCACATTTTCTACTTGTGCAACTGACATACACAACAGTGCAAAATATCCACAATTGAACATATTTATAAAATTCCATCCTGGGAACTGCCTGTAACAGATATAATGAGTCAATCTATGTAACTTATACTGTACAGGGTATTAATGAATACGTTTTACAAATTTATAGGGTATGTAAAGGGCTAAAAATAGACCAACTATTAATAAGAATCTCGTATCCGGAAACGCAGCGTTTTCAAACTAAGCTTGGAGTAATACTCGTAATAGTCAAACACTGCAAGTAATGCTGATAGTAATTTTATTTATTTGTCAAACACTACAATAATTGCTGAAAAGGACGACCACCAACTTCGATGCAAGCATAGCACCTCCGAAGCATACTTTGGTATACTCTTTCAACAGTGCTAGGCGTAGTTTGAAGTTCTTAGCAGATCTTCTTCAGACTAGCCAGGAATCTCGTAAACCAAACGTTTCATATGGCCCCATAATAAAAATCTGGGGGAGTTAGGCCCGGAGAGCGTGGCGAGCACGCTACTGGTTCCGCTCGGCCAATACATCACCGTCAGCGAATACTTGGTTGATGAATTTTCGGACGGCAAGCGAAAACTGTACTGGTACATGGTACAGCAACATCTGCTGACGAACTCCTACTAGAGTACTTTTCCCAATAATTATGGCAATATTTCTTGCAAGAATGTTAAGTGAATGAGGCCGCTCAGATAATGTGGCAAAAGGTACGGCCCAATTAAACCACGTTCAGGTAGATATAGCTACTGTTACCGGTAGCTCGAAAATGGTGCGACATTGGCATTGTAGGCATTATATTCTTGAGATGGTAATTTCCAAGACATAAAACGTTAGTTAATTTTACGCTATTGTTTACTACTTTTTTTGCAATTTTCTATCATACTCTCTTATCAATTTTCCAGTCAACACTTTGTTGCCATGTTAACTATGTTGTTTAATTATTAAAAATAGTATGTTGGAAGGCCATGTAAACTACCATGACAATAAAAAACGCATATTTTAGCTAATTTTAACACCCGTTTCTCGCAAAACTTGAAAAAATGTTTGGGTTTTTTTTTGATGAAGGACTTTCGCCTTCTGGAAAAATATATCATGTCCTAACTAATTGCTTCTTTTGCATTGCACTCTATCTTTAGCATCATTTCACAAATAAAAGCATCTTCTGTGCATTATGTTACACTAAAAATCTTAGTTATTTTTGGACACCTAGATCGTTTTTGGTATGTGTATGTTTGTATTTTTGTATCTGCATATGTAGTTGCCGATATTTCAGAGCTGAGTAACGGACAAACTCCACAAAAAAATCCAGGAAAACCCCAGAGGAATAAACCCACAGAAAAGAAAAATCTACAAACGAATTTTTTATTAACTGTATTTAATCAACAATCAGAACATAGTAATACATATATTTGGAAGATTTATTGGAAAGTTTAATTGACAGTCGTTCAAAATTTATAGTTGTGGGGGATTTTAATTTAAATTGGATTGATGACGATTTCTTTTATTCAAAGAAGCTCAGACAACTTATTGTAGACTTGGGTCTTACACAGTATGTAACTGAGGTAACTCGTTTAACTGAAAAAACGGCTAGTATAATTGATTTAATTATTTCAAATATAGAAGTAAATTGTAAGGTTCTTAGTAGACCCGTGATATCTGATCACAACATTATTGTAAATAAAATAAGTCTACTTGAAACTGTAAAGTACATAGATGAAACGGTTATTAGTAGAGGAAAATTGGACTATAATGCAATACTAAAAAGACTAAATAAAATTAATTGGCAACTTATGTATAAAGTTAGTGATATTAACGTTAAGACTGATATATTTTATGATAATATTTTTAAATGTCTTGATGAAATAGCACCTAAGAAATGTATAGTTATAAAACATAATAGTAAACCACGGTTTTGCCCTGACATGATTAAAATAAGAGATGATCTGTTTAATAGGTTCAACTTCACTAGGGATATTAATGATTGGATGCAGTATATATAAATCGTACCGAAATAATGTAGTAAATTTAATTCGAGTCAAGAAAATGCAGTACTATGAAGAAACGATTGATAATTGTAAAAACGACCAAAAGCTTATGTGGAAGACTTTGAGAACTCTAACGACATGTAAAGGGAAAGATACTGTTAGCACAGTTGACTTTAATGGAAAATTAACGGTATGCAAACAGGGCATTGCTAGTAAATTCAATAGATATTATATTGATAGTGTCATGGACATTGCTAAGAATATTGATGTACCTAATGCTGAATGGAAAATTCGGGCATCCAATAACATGATACCAGTTGTTTCAGTAATTTTAAATTGCTTAACGTAGAAGAGTTAAAAGAAATAATTTTGGATATTAAAACCAAAAGTAGCCCTGACGAAATTTCTGTGGAATTCCTTAAGCAATCATTTGAATTGATCGGCACCCATTGCTGCATCTTATTAATTCGTCCCTACTTGAAGGGATAGTACCAAGTCAATTAAAAACTTCGACGATTATACCAATACAAAAAGTAAAAGCACAATTAAATGTGAAGAATTTAGGACCATTAATATGCTTCCCGCAATAGAAAAATTTTTAGAAGTGGGGGTGTACAATCAATTAAATGAGTACCTTCAGGACAAACAATTAATAGTTAAGAAACAATCTGCTTTTAGGTGTAGAAATAACTGTGAAACTGCAATACAGCTGGTTGCATCAAATTGGAAGAATTGCATAGATAAAGGAGCAATATACACTATTCACGATTGATTTGCCATCCAGCAGGCTGTTTTTTTTTTCTTAAGTGGCCTTTCTGAAATATTATTTGATTGATTTCTAGCAATGTCAAAATGAAATTGCCCTGTTGCCAGCTCTAGGGTCCCCTACTTTTCTAAAATAATCTAGTAAGTTTAGAATTAATAAAACCATAGGCTAATAAATTAATAATTTATTAGCCTATGATAAAACACATAATATGCAAATGCAAATTGTGAAAGCTTTCAACCATTATAAAAGAGATAGGCCAGACTTCACACGATTTACGATTATAAATCGATTAATTGATATATTTGGGGTAAGCATGTATTATTTCTTAAATATGCAATTGCAAATTACTTATAATTTTAGGTGTCTGAGCGTTCTATAAGGGACATTTTATCACAAGGACAGGACGTTTTGAAATCATCCATTTGTAGTATACGCGCTAAGACGGACGTTTTCTTAAATTACACGTTTAGAACAGATTTGCAACGACAAATTTCGCAGTATCATCTGAAGAATGAACATTTTACTCTCGACAAACTCTTGGCTGACTCTCGCGAAAATTTGGAATAAAAGGGGGACAGGATTACTTTATTGAAAATTATTAAATCAATGGGTTACAAACACAAAATGGTGAATGGTTTATGGTTTATGTGAACAAAAACACGGCCGTTGCATCCAAAATTAAATTTTTGTGACAATTTCTCCAATATCAAAATTCTAGTGAAAATGTGACATTCGTGTACCTAGACGAAACGTAGATCTACCAAAATGGATCCGCGAGTCGTCAATGGGTACACGAAACCGCTCTTAAAAGTAACCCAGCCAAAATTAAAAGTGAGGGAAAATATTCCTCCTTTCATTATTTCAATTGGGGAATCTGATTCAGAATCGGAGGGTGCCGATGATTCAGATACTTCTAGTGATAGCATGAAGGTGGAATAGGGTAGGGGATATTCTTTAGGCATCTAAATTGTGAATGAGTGTTTTACAGTTTTTATCTCGCCCGAGAAAAACACTGACCTCAGTGGAATACGAACTTGGGTCTCTTAGCACCAGAGGCAAACAGTCAACCACTGGACTACCATAATATCAATTTGAAACATGAGCGGCATAGTTGTTAATTCTTCTCAATTTGCTGCAAGACCTAAATATAGGTCAACAAAGAATGGCGTGGAATATGCTCTGTATACATACGATTAGAGTTCAGAATTCTCGTGTAAAAAGAACAGCAATGTGTGTTTGGAATCTGTTACGACAACATTTAAATTATAGTTATTATTTTACTTATAATGAAATCATTATTATATCTAAGTATTATAAACCAATATTGAGCAGAAATAGGCGGACGTTAAATGAACAAACAAGCTCCACTGGCAACATTGCCTGCTTTCAAAAATCATAACCTCCATCAAGAAAAACTAACATAACCCAACTTAATTAAATGACAAATTTCAATGATACCACACATTCCCCCAGATTTCCACAGCCTGTTGGATGGCAAATCAATCGTGAATAGATTATACTACAAAATAACAAATTTAATATCTTAATTAGCACCATTAAGTTGTCCTTGGATTTGATACATATAACGGCCATTGGTTTTTTCAGTTTTAATTTTCTATCCCCAACAGCACAAGATGCTACTCCGTCCACTGGCCAAAACATGCTAGCACTAAAAGGACTTGTGATTTCTAAAACTGCGTTATCTGCCAGCAAATTTGAAGAAGCCGCTAAATATGGACATTCTTGGTCAACGAATAACACACAAGGACATAGTTCCAGTTTTGCTACATTTTTAAATTCTTCCGTTGCCCTGATCACTTTATTGCATCCGTACTTGGTACCTCGCGTACCTATAAATTGACTGTAGAGGATGTTTTTACACTATTGGCGGTTTTTTACAGTATTCCCGGTGGATCTCATTTGTCGCAATTTGCACAATGTTCCAAATTTGGAAGCAGTTAATCTTTTTCGCCTTTCTTTTACCCGCTTATTACATCGAGACTGTCCAACAGTTTCTTCTAAAACTGCCTGAATATTGGCACCAAACTTTTTTTGTAAAACTTTTTCTCTTTTGGCATTTGTTCGTCTACTAGCTCATAGTCTTCGTCCGCTTCGACAGTATTTTTTTGAATGTGCACTATTTTATTTCCTCGTTTTCTACAAAGTTCTAATCTTCGCTTTCTGTTTGTACAATAAATAGACGTGTATTTTGAGATACAGCTTACACGACTCCATGTAGTTTCCCTAAGTTGTTATAAGCAATTACTGCGGCATTACATCTGCCTTGATACGATTGTCGAACGTGCAAAATTAACTCTTTTCCCACATATGAGAATTTGGCTTTCAAAAAATACAAAATTCAGAGAAATTAAAAAATCTTGTGGAAATAATCAGGCAGCATAAAACTTACACCATGATTTAAATTAGGTAGGGCAAACAACTGTGAATTCGGATTTGGCTTTCAAAAAATGCAAAATACAAATAAGTTTAAAAAACCCGGTAGTTGCTACTGTTCATACCCCTAAGCCTTAGGGCCTAAGGCGATGGAACTGTTTAGATTCTTATCTTAAAGATGCCTGTTGCCTGTACATCGAATTAGGCGACTAACGTTATTAATATCTATCATGTGTATTAGTAAGTTGTTCCTCCAAGTATAGGTGTGACATAATGTTTTTCGTACTGTGAATTCAGACTTAACAAAATTCAAGAGCTGTAATGATAGTGCAAAAATCGATTTACTTTACTTTCGTAAAAAAAGTAGAGCAGAAGCTGCGGTGTCTCAAGACTCCAACACAACAAATGTAGCAATAAAACGAAGGATGGAAATAGGTAAAACCGTAACCGAATGGTACAGTCACATGAGGCGTATGAACGTACCGGCAATGTTTCAAATATGAATTCCAGAACTTATTTAGAGTCGAAAAGTCCATATAAACGTATGTCTAAATGTAACTGTTAACGAGTTATTATTTATTTCATAATTTATTTGGCTAAAATTTTAGTTCAACGAACTTTATGAAATAAATCTTTTTTAATACATTTTTATTATTTTATTATAAAAGAAATGTTCAAAATAATCTTCATTGTGTTCGGTACATAAAGCCGCACGTCGCAGAAGAGTTTGCTGCGGTCTTAATATGATTGCTGGGTTATTCTTAATAATATCGGCAGCCTGATGTATTCTTTTCGTAATTCTTCTACCGTGTGCACTTCAGTTGCATAAACAATCTGTTTCATGTGACCCCGAAGATAAAAAATATAATGGAGTCAGGTCCGGCGAACGCGGTGATCATACTGCGGGTCCTCCTACTCCAATCAATCTTTCCGGAAAATGTGCCTTATGCCAAGCTCTAACACGAAAACATTGGTGTGCTGATACCCCATCGTGTTGATACCACATTGCATGTCTAATATTTAGTGGCACATCTTCCAGCAGTAAGGGTAAAGAGTTTTCTAGAAAATATTCGTAATTCGCACCATTCAAACGATGTGGCAGGTCAAATGGTCCAATCAGACGATCATTAAGAATACCAGCTATCATATTAACACTAAATCGATGTTAAACATGCGAGCATCTTCTTAAATGAGGATGTTTTGCAGCCCATCCATAAAAATTTTGATAATTATTATTGATACCATCTCGTGTGAAAGAAACTTCATCGGTCTATCAAATATACGGCAGGTTTTGATTATTTTATAGAGCTTGAACTCTTTGATGATTATATGGATGCAAGCGAGCACTTCCTATTATTCCCCAAACCTGGTTTCTACATATTCCAATAGGTAATGCAATTCTTCGCACACTTAAAGACGGATCTTCTTGTAATAAATCAAGAATTTGTTCATCATCGTTTATGGGTCTACGGACAACTCCTTGGCCGACTGCATGTCTTGCATTGAAAGTGCCATGTTCCCTCAGCTGAGGATGTGAATTAAAGAAGACTGCACGCGTAGGGAGTCTTCTATTAAGACATCTTCTACGATATTCTTGTTGTGCTGCTAAAACATTTCCATCACACAGACCGTAAACATAATGAATATCTGCATATTCTTTATTTGAAAATAACACTGGCATTGTGAATCACTTGTGAATTACGATGGGAATACGGATACAAAGAAGAAGCCAATAACTTCAGTGTCACAGTAATAAACTGATAAGTTAAAAACAATAATTTGTTAAAAACGATGTTCAAATGTTACCAAACAAAAGACACAATCATAGCAACTAGATCAGTATTTCAGAAATCCGTTGAATAAAATTTTAGCCACATAAATAGAGAGATAGGTACAATTTAGGGTGTTCCTAGGTTCTTCGCCCCCAGGGGAGAAAAAAAAGCGATACAGTATCTTAGTTTTGCAAAGGCGCGGCCAACAACTCCGGATCAAACTCCACGAGCGTTCCCCTTCAGCAGTTTAGACTAACTCCTTTTCGCCTGTTGCAAAACTTCACTCAAACGTAATCCTTCTAGAACAAAATCTTCCACTTGGAACTTCCGGGTCATTTTGCAGACAAAGGATTCTAAGAACTGTTTCCGATCGGCGTATACAAACTAAACATACATGTCAGCGTTCCCTTCCGAAGTTCCGAAAAAGTAACCTTCCATAAATTAACCTTTGGAAATCATAGAATAGTAATCGACTTAGGAGCGGCAATTAAAATAAAACTTTAATCCGTAACAAGTGGCAAAATCAAACGAACATAACATGCATCTGCATGCCGCTCTATAACTTGGCGCAGTCAGATTTCTATTTAGAAATCTTATGTCAAGTAGTAATTCATAACTATTTATTTTTACATGGAATAGTACGCATTTTTGAGTTAATTAGCTCGTAACGTGATCGTTAATTAGTTGTTCCACATATTTTGAGCAGCAATATACACTTGGTATTATAGTATAGTGCGTCGGGATTTGCTAAACCCGCTTCGGTATTTTAAAACAAATGAACATTTGTTTGTAAACAAAACAAAACAATTGCTTGTAAATAATCTGTTGTACTTCTAAGATTTTTTTTTGTAAAACCTGTTCAATAGTACATTAAAAATAAACAACTGTAAATTGTTAATTTATCATTTACTACTAATTTTAAAATTTAAATTCCGTGTTGTAAAGAGCTCTTTAAAATATATCCATACCAGAAACAGTTAATAATATCATAATAATAAACCCATTTAAAAGTGCGGATAGATTGGCTGTAAAGATATTTAGTACATTTCATAATTTCAGAAAAAACACATGAAAAGATTTATAATGTTATAGGGCGCTATTTCT
>JABXWE010032715.1:0-17257 GCA_014611495.1 Limonius californicus
AATTAATATGATTTTTAATGAAGTAAAGCAAGAATCAATTCATAAGTTCATTAAATAATAAGTAAACTCAATATTATTAAAAATAACAACCTGTAGGAATTATTTATTATTATTTTTACTTGTTAACAAAGTAAAGAGCTAATTGAATAATCAAATATTGTTTTTTATATTTACATTTGTTTGTAGGTTTTTGTATTTGTTCTGTGGTGTTATGGTGCCAAATTTATCCCACTGGTATTTTGCGCAATATTGTCCTTTTTTGGAACTTTGGCCAGTTATTGCACAGACAGATGTCTCGTGCAAAATTGTACGTGCTCATTGCTGTATCTTCCAACCAGCGAACATATTACTGTAGACGGGAGGTGGATAGACATATCGTCAGCCCAAAATTTTTGTGTCATCATAATTGTACTGCATCTTGGTAAATAACAATAGTATAAACACATGCAACACTGTTTTATCTTTGATTTTTCAGTTACAATTTCAGTAGGTTTTGTACACCGGGAGCATTTATGTTACCATAAGAGTCCTCATAGGAATTTCTTGTGGTTGGGCACTGTTATTTTTTTGTAAGTATATTTGTTTTCAAATGAAAGAATAGTTGTTCTTTAAAAAGAAAATTAAAATTATTTAAACTAGCTTTCAGTCAGTACAGAATTTTTCTAATGACTAATGACATGCACATGTCATATCATAATGTTAATAATTTTCTCATTTAATTTTGTTGCAGATTGTTTATACAGATATTATTTACTTTATTAAGCTATAATCAAACTGCCAGGGAGTACGAGAACCATCTAGGATTTCAAATAGCAAATTTTGTTCTTGCATTCGCCTTCTTGTCACCATTACTTACAATTGCAGTAAACGAATTTATTAAGAAACAAGAAATAAAGTAAGTTTTTATGGAAAAAGTAGAATAGCATCTACTAGGCTGCCTTGGATGTCTGAAAGATTTGGTATTATCAAGGGTAGGGACAACTTCACCCTGTCACTTTTTAAGTTACATATATGTAATTTAGAAAGAAAACGATGAATTTTCTTTCTCTCTCAAGTTGATAACTTAATACTAATTAGACATGTGCTTCACCTGACTTTTCTTCAGTTTGGTGTAGCAACTAAGATAACTTGAGTTTTCAACATGGTGAAAGTGGAAATATAATTTGACTACCATTTAAGAAGGCTTTGAAATTTAAAATATCAATTTAGAGGGAACTCTGTGTCTCAATAATTTGCTACCACAAACCATTACCAAGCACAATGGAACTTTAATAAATTTGTTTGTTTGGCATGGAACCTAACCTTCACGTACCTACTGCGTGCACCAAACTGAAAACCAAGTCGAGTCTGTGACGTCATTGGCACATGCCAAATATGTCATAGTCCTAGATATTCCTAGGTATTCATGTATAATTTTAACATAAGTAGTATAAAATAATTAAGATTACTAATAGCTTATGTAGAAAGAAAATATTTCAACTGTCAAAGGTTGTCTCCATGCTCCACCATATCAAATCTCTCAGTGATGAAAGACATGCTAGTATCTAAAATATACATTCTTTCTGATATTTGTAAACAGGATGTATCAAATTTGATGGTCACTATAAGAAAGCTTGAAAATTGTAAGAGATACAAAATCAGTTGAATTGCGGAAAAGTCGTGTGAAGATCAGTCAGCGACTCTATAAGGCAATGGAAGACTTCCAAATACCTGAAAAATTAATCCAATTGATAAAAAACTCTGAATAAAAAAAGTGTAAGGTATTAGTTGAAGGGAAACTTTCAGAGTTTTGGTGCAAATCGTGGATGCTTCATGCTGGTACTAGACAAAGCATTTAGAGAAAGTAACATATACATCTAAGGATTGATTTACCATCAGAAGCACCAGACGACATTGTGCTGCTAACAAGATCAAAAGAGATTTTATTGCAAAAGGTTAGAACAAAATGAGGGGGAGTACAGCCTGTTGATAAATAAAGAAAAGACTAAATTTATAGAAATGGAGGGCACCAGAACTTGATTGCTAGCGAAATAATACTATAGTAAAGTGAAAATCGTGATTATAAAATCGAAACAGTTAGCACTTTTGATTATCTGGGTGCAATTAAGCCGATACTTAAAGGAAGTAGAAGTGCAGGTGGACTGTCATCTGAAATGCGCAACGAAATCGACGCAATGAAAAGAAAGCTAGAAAGCCAGGAGAAGAAGGAAAAGAGGAACAACATAACTATTACTGGAATTGATTTCAGCCAAGAAAACACCAAGCAAAAGGTTAGAAAATTCATTAAGAATGAATTGGAGGTTGACGTAAATATTGAAGAGGCGTATAGGTGGGGGAAAACCGAATCAAAGATGGCAGTAGTGAAACTGTCAAATTTTGACCAAAAGGTGGAGATACTAAAGAGAAAGAGCAAACTTGGAAACCAAAAAATATTTATCAAATGGGATCTAACATTGGAAGAACAGAGAATCCAAGCGGTTATAAGAAAGGTGGCCAAGGAGGAAAGGGGCAAGGGAAACAAAACGAGAGTTGGATACAAGAAAATCGAGGTAGATGGGAGGAGTTTCATATGGAGCAATGAGGAAGGAGGAAAATGATAAAGCCTGAATCCAAAGAACTAATTAAGACAGGAAACACATGGCAACGGAAATGGAAATGAAATGCAACAAGGAAAATGATTTTAGTTTAGGAACAAATAACGCAATGAGTATGGAACAGCAGAAACAGAACGCGAAACAAAAAGTGAGCATAAGAGGCAAGGAAAATACAATAAGAATAGGACGCTGGAACGTAAGGACCCTATCTCAGACTGGAAAATGGCAACAACTGTTAAAAGAAATGGAGAGATACAATATTGATATTATGGGGATCAGCAAAGCAAGATGGAAAAATAGTGGAGAGATGGTTAGCAACGGGTATAGTTTCCTTTATTCTGGGCTCACAGGAAATGAAGATATACACGAATACGGAGTGGGAATAATACTAAGCAAAACATTTAAGGATATACTAGTAGACTGGAAATCGGCGTCGGAAAGAATTATGACAATCAGATTGAATGCGGACAACAAAATGTTACAATACTACAGCGCTATGCCCCAACAGAAGTAAGTGACTATGAAGTGATAGAACGTTTTATAATATAATCCGTAAAACCATAACAGATATAAACAAAAATGATGTATTAATTATGATGGGCGATTTCAACGCAAGGATAGACAGCAATAATGAAAATATAGAACATATAATGGGAAAGCACGGTCTGGGAAACGGAAACGAAAACGGTGAACTACTAATTGAGATATGCGGACTACATGAGATGCAAATAGGAGGAACTGTTTTCGCGCACAAAGACTGCCATAAAGTTATGTGGACATCACCGGACCTTAAAACGGAAAGCCAAATAGACCATATTTGCATAAGCAGAAAATGGAGACGAGCTCTTTTAGATGTCAGAAGCAAAAGAGGAGCAGATGCTGATACAGATACATAAAAACTAACCCAGGAAATACAAGAATACAGAAATTAAGCAAAATTTTATAGCAACCCTAACAAGAGAAACAGAAAAAATCGACTATAACACATCAGTAGAGGAAATATGGCAAAGTTGTAAAGAAAAAGCAGTTCGCACAACAATAGAAACCAAAACAAACCGGCGGAGTTAGTGGATTAGCCAAACAACCTGGGAAAAAATAAAAAAAAGGAAATCTCTGAAGCAACTGGGGCTACAATTTGCAGATGAAGAAAATAAGAAAGAAATACAGAGGCAATATCAGAGAGCAAGCAAGGAAGTGAAGAACGGTATTAAAAGAGATAAAGCAAACTATGTAGAAGAATTGGCAGAAAAAACACAAGCAGCAACAAATATTGGGGACAGTAAGGCATTGTATAAAATAATAAATAAAATAGCGGGGAAAAATAGAAACATGGCGGAGGTAGGTACCAACGAAGAACAAAGATGGGCAGATACTAACTACAGCAGAGCATCAGGCACATAAGTGGAAGGAGCACTTTGAAGAAATTATGAAAGTCAAGAACGATATGGTAGAGATACCAGAAGTTATAGACAGACAAGAACTGCAAATATATCAAAGTAGCCCAACAAGAGAAGAACTGAGTACAGCCATTCAAGAGATGAAAAACGGAAAAGCACCTGGGGCAGATCAAATAACGGCTGAGATGCTAAAGCTGGATATCCCATTCGCTGTTAACCTACTACATCCATTAGTAGAAAAAATCTGGAGAGAAGAAACATTCCCGAATGACTGGAAAGAAGGCACGATAGTCAAAATCCCCAAAAAAGGAAACCTGCACATATGTGGAAATTGGCATGGAATAAGTCTGCTAAGTGTAGTTAGTAAAATATTCTGCAATGTTATTCTAAATAGAATAATAGACATTTTAGACAGAGATATACGCAAGGAACAAGGTGGATTCCGAAAGGAAAGATCTTACATAGACAATATTACCCTGAGAATAATCATCAAGCAATCAATGGAATACCAATCACCACTACACATCTTATTCATAGATTACGAGAAAGCATTCGATTCCATACATCGAGAATGCATATGGATCGTATTAAAAAATAGAGGTTTGCCAGATAAACTGATACGTTTAATAAGAACAGGATATACGGAATACAAATGTAGAGTCTTGCACAAAGGGAAACTGTCACAACCATTTCCAGCAGATACAGGAGTCCGACAAGGATGCATCCTATCCCCTTTGCTATTTGTTATTATAATGGATGAAATTATGGACAACACATGTAGGGGTAAAAGAAGAGGAATTACTTGGAACATGACTAATACTATGGACGTCGTAGAATATGCGGATGATGCATGCTTAATAACACATAACCTGTAGCAAATGCGCGAGAAACTACACGACCTACAAATCAAATCAAACAAGAAGGGCTTAAAAATGAATAAAGCTGAAACAAAACTAATGAGTGTAAATGTACAGAATATAAATAACCTGCTATATGAAGGGGAAGCTGTAGAAAGGGTTAGCAGCTTCACATATTTGGGAAGTGTATTAGCATGTGATGGTGGAACTACGAAAGATATCGAACAGCGGATAAACAAAGCTAGAGGGGCAATTTGTAGTATGAACAAGATCTGGCGTGCAAATAATATTAAAATATGGTAAATACAAAGTTAAAAGTGATTAATAGGGCATACACTATGAAAGGTAACGATGAACCCTCAAGTGCAGGTCTGGAATGGAACCCACAAGGGAGCAGGAAGAGGGGACGGCCAAGAACAACATGGCACAGAACCATAACAGAGGAAACAAACATGACAATAGCAGAACTGAAAAGAATTGCAGAAGATAGACAAAGATGGAAGGAATTGACAAACACCCTATGTCCCACTTGGGAATAAATCATTTTAAAATGTAAATAACTTTTTTGTTTCTTGTGCGATTGTGATAAACTTTGTTTCGAAAAGCTAACAGTCCAAGCTTAACTTCCAGTCGAGAAAAATGTACAGTTGAATATAAAAAGTGGACAAAACCTGACCCAGAAGTGAAAAGGTGGTTAAAAAATGTGTAAATTAGGGTATATCGTGAAACGATATTATTAATCAGTTTTTTTGCAGTTCTGAACTAGTAATCCGTTTTCCAAAAAAATTAAGGCATTTTAAATTTTTTTTGAAAATTTGATATTTAAAGAGTTCTCTAACAAAGTTTCAAATAGAAATAATAATTTATATACTTACACCTAATTTTCAAAGTTTTCACTTCAGAGTCGAATTTCATCTATTTGGCACACTCAATTGTACATTTTTCTTGACTGGAAATTAAGCTTGGACTGTTAGCTTTTCAGAACAACAGAGTTTATCAAAATGGAACAAAAAACAAAAAATTTATTCACGTTTTAGTAAATTGATGTAAAAGAATTTTGAAGAACGCCACACCCATAACGGCGCCATATTGAAAAAAAATTACTTGGTGATTTGGAGGTTGAATAACCTCGGCTATATGTGTTTAAAGTGTTCACACGTTTTTAGGATCATCCTGTATATAGGAAAAGTACAAAGGCTTTTAAATTGAACTGAGAAAATGTTGTGTAATTCAGTGTTGAGCAATAATCTATAAAAAATTTATTCTATTGTTTGTTGTTTTTGACTTATCAGCAAAAAAAGAAATTTTGAACCAGTTATGGCTGTGACCTGCTTCAGGTGTTTTTTTCTACTAATACAGGGTGGGCCAATGAAAACGAAACAGACCTGATTTTTCATATTGATCGTCATTTTTTAAAATATCGTTCGGACCCGTCAATTTTTGTTTTGAAGGGGGAAACTTTTTGCGTTTATTTTCAACCTCCTAGGGGTGGTGAGCTTCAACCCTAAAATTTTAAACAGGAAAGTAGGTCGAGTCATACATCATTTTAAAGGGCATTAAATTCTCGCTTTAACGCTTCCTAGTTTTTCAAATTCAGTTTCGTAGTTTTCGAAAAAATGCCTTTTAAATATAGTAACCCGCCAAAAACCAATAATTTTTCACTTTTACCATAATTTACACCGGTAATGTTTTATTGATTAAGAAATTTACCTTAACTTTCACTTTATCAAATGGTCGAAATGTTGACCTCCATCATCCATAAAGTAGTACAGGCTTTGTTGAAAATGGTTTCGGATGTTGGTGGTAATTTACCAGCATTCGTTGTTGATCTGTTGACGCAAATCATTTAGGGATTCTCTCTATAATAAACCATTTTGTAACAAAAATCAACATTTTTTGACAGTGACCATCATCGAGTTTAGTCGAGAATTGTAGTTTTTGTTGTTGTTTATTTTCTTACAAAATGGTTAAGTCAGTATCTGGACGAAACATTTCCTGGTAGATGGATTGGCCGAAGAGAAGCAGTGGAGTGACCTACGAGGTCACCAGATTTAAGCCCTTAGACTTCTTTCTGTTGGGCCACATACAAAGTAAAATTTATAGTACTCAGACAAAATCCCTAAATGATTTGCGTCGACGGAACAACAACGAATGTTGGCAAATTACCCCAGAAATGCATCAGAACATCTGAAACCGTTTTCGACAAAGCCTGTACTACTGTATGGATGATGGAGGTCAACATTTCGAACATTTAATAGAGTGAAAGTTAGGGTAAATTTCTTAATCAATAAAACATTACTGATGTAAATTATGATAAAAGTGAAAAATTAAGAATAATGGTTTTTGGCGGGTTATTATCTTTAAAAGGTATTTTCTCGAAAACTACGGAACCGAATTTGAAAAATTAGGAAGCGTTAAAATGAGAATTTAATTACCTTTAAATGTATATATCATTCGACCTCCTTTCCCTATTAATATTTTAGGGGTGAAGCTCACCACCCCTTTTTTTTTTATTAGCCCGCATCATCCCATTGTTGGGCAAGGGCCTCCCTCATAAGGGGGGTTGTTGATCTACTTTCCCATAGTGATCAATCCTCGTGGGAGAGAGGCGCCGCGTTAACGCAACCTTCGGGTTACCCATCCAAGTACTGAACCGGAGCCAACGCTGCCTTAACTCTCCTGATCGTACGTGAATGGGCGACGAATGTGCGCAACCCGGGACCAACCCCTAGGAGGTTGAACATAAACGCAAAAAGTTTCCCCCTCAAACCAAAACTTGACGGGACCGAGCGATTTTAAAAAAATGATGATGAATATGAAAAATCAGGTCTGTTTCGTTGTCATTGGCCCAATCTGTAGAAAATACAATTTAATAAAAACAGCCATAAAGCAAGCGCAAAGGAAATCATAAGAAATCCTGATCGTTATTAAATCAGCCATATTGTGTTACTTTTAATAATTTTTTATAGTGTATACAGATATTTTAATAGCTCTTCTTCAAATATAGGCAAAATCTTCCTTCAAATATAGGCAAAATCTTCCAAAGTAGTTGTTTTGAATTCTTCTGTTATGTGGCTTCTTTCTTGTCAACATTACAACTGAGAGCATCTAAAAAAAGATCTTTCTGGTTAAATTCTCAATATCACACCAGTTTTTTGCATACTGTTAAGGTTTCATACTTGCCAATTGCATAACTATAACCAATTTCATGATTTGATTTTCAGTTATATAATGGATGTCGTCATTAAAGTGTCTTGAAACATGTTATAACAAAAACAGTTGAAGATAGTCATAGGCTTGACCAACTTACAAATGTATCCTTCACCAGCTTTTGAACCATTGTAAAATTTACTAGCAAGTTACACAAAAATTTGATATGACGGCTATAAGAAAAAATTACCTTGATTATGGTTCTAAGAATACGAAAGATCATATTAGTTAGGGATAATCGGCATTTAAGTTGTTGTAGGAAAATTACTAGTTTTTTAAAACTTCAAGAAAGAGATGCGCACAAGAAACAAAACCTAAATATTTCATATTTTGCTCATAAGAGGAGGGTTCAGATATGACCCGGAATTTGGCTGTAACTTTTTATTTAACTGCAATAAGTATATCATTTTCACACTATTTTTCCACGTATTCACCCTCTAAGTCGATGCACTTTTGCCATTGTCGTAGGAGTTTCATAATGCCACTTTGATAAAATGTTTTTGGTTGGGTACGAAGCCACTCGTGCACAAACTGTGCAACATCATCATCGTCTTGAAATTTTGAGCCACCCAATGCCTCTTTCAGCGGTCCAAAGAGATGGAAATCACATGGTGATAAATCCAGACTATAAGGTGGATGTGGAAGAATCTCCCAATGCATTTATTCAAGGACATTTGTAATCAATTGGGCAGAATGAGGTCGGGCGCTATCGTGCAGGAGAATGACACTTTTGATTGAACGGTTTCTCCTTTTTGAACGAAATTCAGGCTTAACTTTTTGAGTGAGCAAGTCAGAACAATAAGGGGCATTATTGGTACGTCGTTCTCTCAAAAAATCGGTCAAGAGAACACCCTCACTATCCCAAAACATGGTGGCCATTACTTTACCGGCTGAATGCGCAACCTTCGCTTTTTTCGGTTTTGGGGAGTTTGAGTGGCGCCATTTTAGACTCGATCTTTTTGATTCTGGTGTAAAATGGTAACCCCAGGTTTTGTCGCAGGTGAGTAAGGTATTTAAAAATGCGGGAGAAAGTTTACCAGAGTGGGGTTAATAATTTGTAATAAGTAGGTTTATTAAGTTTCTAGGTTTAATTGTTAAAGATTTAAGTATAAAGTTTTATTTAAGTACGGGTTTTTGATTTGTTTTTTTTTTACATGTAAGTTTGGGGGTTTCTTTAATAAAAATCACCTTCATCTTGGTATCGCCTGAGAAGCTCAGTAGAGACTTCAACGCGTTGCTGTTTTTGTTTCATAGTCGGCAATCTGGGTACCCATCTTGCGCAAACTTTTCAATAGTGCAGATGCTTATGGATGATTTCCTCGACGCTACCAACACTAATTTGTAATGTTTGTGACATTTCACGGCAGAAATTCTTCTCTTGGCAAGAATAAGGTCGTGTATCAGGTCAATGTTGGTTTGTGTCGTCGAAGTTTTCATTCGTCTCGTGTGCACAAATTTTCGACCGTTGTCTTAAACTTCTTACTCCATTGAAACACTTGGGTTTTCGATAAGGTGGATTTCCCATATTGTGCTTGAATTCTTTGCAAAATATTACTTGGTTTGGCACCCTCATTCACAAGAAATCTAATTATTATAGGTTGTACAACGGAAACATGAACTGCATGCTATGTCATGTTGACAATTACTAAAAAAAAACAACTGAAGTGGCTATGACATGCACGCCTTCTAGATATCCCATTGCAAGCATGTTAAGAAGGAATTGTGGCTAGGGCCATTCATTTGGTTGTAAGAATAAAATTCCGGGTCATATTTGAACCCTCCTTGTAAATCAAAAACAAAAATGATAGATCAAATATTTCTAGATTATTGCTCAAAGCTGGGTTTAAATTAAATACCCAATGTAATTGACTTTATATCTCTTACAGTGTTTTGAGATTATGATGGTGAAGGTTGAATCTTGATACACCCTATACATCAATAATTTATAATATATTTAATATAACTGTCAACAATTTCTAATTCTCTTTGTAGGGCAAATTTACGTTATCAGCGAAGGGCACGCTTGGACTTTGGCACAAAATTGGGAATGAACTCTCCATTTTAAGTACGTACTTCACAAAACAAGTTGTTAAAAATAAGGTAAAAAAAAACTTGGTTGTTTGTTGCCGAGTGTACTTAAGCAAATTTTATATTTTAATGATTGTGACTTATTTTTTAAGACTGGGAATGTTCCTTTATTGTAAAATATGCTTTTACTTGTAATTAAAATACAAATACATTTTCTCAGTAATCACTTAACACCATTTTTAAATAACACCACAGTGAATAAAACAAAATTTTATTTATCACACAATCTTACAGTTTCAAGGACTTCAAAATTTTGAAGATCAACTAAAAATACGACTTTAAATAACAAAGTCTTTTAAAATAAATTGCTAAATAACATTTATGTTGTGCAAAACAACAAAATTAGACTATCAAATGACAAATCATCAATTTGCTAAAATTAAATTAAAAACAGTATAATCAAATTATTTTATAATAGAAATAAAAGCTAATGTGCTAAAACGACACAAATTTATAAAACGTAGAATGACAAACAGTTATCATTTATTGGCAATACGGAAAGGGTATTGTTTAAAAACAAGAAAATGCCATGTTATGATTAAATAAAATTGATTTGAAATTTTGAAAATAAAAATAAAGCATTGTGTTAAAATGAAATTAAAAATAATCTTATAAAATAAAAAATCAGCTAATATAAAAAAATCATCACAAAAAACTGTTTAAAACAAAATTAAAACATTCTGTTCTTTAAAAAAATTTTGATTCGTTGAACGAACTCGCAGAATACTGTAAAATAGTAGTGCAACTTGTAAAGTATCCTATCATTGCACTTCTGCACTCAAGAGCTCTATTAGGCACCCAGGACTATTTATGAAAAAATATTTAACACTTTGGTGCTTTTAATCTACTTTTGTATAACTCTAGGAAGCATTTTAAACATCAACATTATTGCCTAGTAGTTTGTTCAAACAAGAGATTGTTTCTAGTAAACACTACTAAAATGTAGGCGGCTCACTTATTTTGGGTAGAGGACTACACAACCCTCAGAACAAATGAACTACATCATCTGTGATGCAAATAAAACAATCCCTACACTTACAATGTACCTTGTGAATAAATACTTAATCTTAACTCTCCTGAAAATCTACCGACAGGTTACATTGTGATGTATTTTACATTGTACAGTACATTATGTAGATAAATACCACATGGGGATACCAAGAGAATTTTTTAATTCAGAATGCCACACTGTAATAATTATTGCAGGAAAATAATAAATGTAATGATTTCATATTTAAAAAAAATGACACAAAACAATTGAATTGCAATTGTTTTGTAAAACACAGGTACACAATTACAATATTGGTATATAGATTCTATCTGTTATAGCAGGTACATTGCAGAGATTACTGAAATTGAATGTAGGTTAGTTGAATGGGATAACAGCTGCCTACAAGAGTGTACATTAAAAATTTATTTGATTCATTCTTATAAAGTGTAAGAGTACAACTGTTATTCCACTTCGCCAACCTTCTATCTCTTACCATTCCGGATGTCCTTGTAGTGTGCCTCTAATAACAGACAATCTCTATATTATGGGTTTTTGTCCCAATATTTTGAACAGAAACCACAAAATTATTTACGTGAGGCAACCGTTAATCAGGTACTATATAAATTTTAATCTTTAACACTATCTAAATTGGTGTATATTCTCCATGTGGTTGGGTTTACTCTATATTCTATTCTACTAAATGTTTACAGGATCTATGAACACATTAACAATTTTCAAACCGTATATCAGAAGTCAGTTTTCTTACTACTACTATTAGTTTACCTTTTTCCATATACTGTTAATAATTAATTGACTACAAATTACACTGCTGACACAGCAATAAAATAAAAAAAAACTTGGGGCTGTACAGAAATTAGGCAACTTTTCCATTAACGATTTGTACTGTTCTAAAATTAAATTTGAATGCTTAAAAACAATTTCAAATCAGAATTCAGAGTAGGACTTGCAGAAATTAAAATTAGTAGTGATGATAAGAAAAAACTAAGAAATAACGCACGAGTCTCACCCACTCTCAGGTATATCTAATATTTCTGAAACGAAGGAGGCAGCATCTGTGTTTTTATTGGCATGTGTCACACAAAAAGGGTGATTTAAAAGTTGATCATAATTAAGTCTATCGGTGTATTTTTTCTGAAGGCATTTCGATATGAAGTCTTCGAAGTCTGGGCTAAACTCGCCCGTTGGTAACCTCGGTGGGTCATCCGTCACCACCTGCTTGAGTTGTTCAAATGGCGTGCCCCATTTTTGGTACGGAAACCGACCAGTCGCTAGTTCTATCATGGATATACCTAAGCTCCATACATCAGAGCGAATGTCGTATTGTGACGGATTCCCTTGTGGGTCTATTCGTTCAGGCTTTAACAAAAACAGTTTTATTAGACTATAAATAGTTAATTGTCTTAAAAATCTTATTTTTGGTTAAGTATATTAAGGGAATATAATTTGAATTTCAACTGCCTAAACATAATGGAATTAAAAAAAAAATGCAGTAAACTAAAATTAACGCTTTAGGCCAGCGGTCGGCAAGCCGCGGCCCGTCGACGTCTTACTTGCGGCCCGTGAATGTTTTGTAAATAAGTTATAAATATTAAAATAAATGCATGAACGGACCACTACGATACCGAGCATAAAGCTAAATTTGCATGCCTCGTGGGTGAATCACGGAAAAATAAAATTAACGCACTCAAATCTTCAGTTAAGAATCAACAAAATGTTTTTAAGGTTCAAGTTCAAAGTAACGAGTCGAGTATACGTGCAAGTTTAAGGGTAGCGGAAATTCTTGCGAAGTCCGGCCGACCGTTTACCGATAGCGAACTTATAAAACCATGTGCGTTAGTTATGGCTGAGGAGATGTGCCCCGACCAAAAAAAGAAATTTGAAAATATAAGTCTTTCTGCAAGAACGTGTACCCGGCGAACTGAAGATTTGGGCGATAATTCATGTCAACAACTCCGGGAAAAAACACAACAATTTGAATGGTTCTCTTTAGCTACCGATGAAAGTAATGACGTTTCAGATACTGCCCAGCTTTTGATATTTGTTCGCGGAATCGATAAAAACTTTAATGTCTATGAGGAGCTTTTACAGTTATGTAGTTTGAAGGGAACGACTACAGGGGAAGATTTGTTTTGTAACTTAGAACAAGCGCTAGTATCAATGCAATTACCATGGGAAAAATTGGTAGCAGTAACAACTGACGGAGGCAGGAACATGAGTGGACAAAATAAGGGTTTGGTAGGTAGAATTAAAACGAAACTGGCAGAGATAGGATGTGACATCCCATTATTTTTTCATTGCATTATCCATCAAGAAGCGTTATGTTCCAAAGCCGTGTCATGGAAAGAAGTAATGAACATCGTGGTATCGACTGTAAACTACATCAGAAAAAATGGATTGACTCATCGTCAATTCCAGCAGTTTCTGTTACATATGGAAGCAGATCATGGAGATGTTGTTTATTATTCTGAAGTGAGATGGTTAAGTAGAGGTGCAGTACTGAAAAGGTTTTTTGATCTCAGAAAAAAAATCAACACTTTTATGAATAAAAAAGGCAAATCTATTCCAGAGCTAACAGATACTCAATGGTTAATAGACCTTGGATTTTTAACAGATGTAACTCATGAATTAAATACGCTGAATGTAAGGCTTCAAGGTAAAAAAAAAACTAATCTCTGATATTCACACAGACGTAAAGGCATTCCAAATGAAAATCAAACTCTTTATAAAACATATTGATGAAAAAAAGTTTTCCGAATTGTAAAAAGGCTGCCGAGGAAGCTGGAATTAATTTTCATTGGAAAAGTGATAAAATGAAGAATATTTTAATACAACTGCAAACTCAATTCAGCGACAGATTTGCTGATTTGAAAAAGTTTCAAGCAAACTGAAGATTTTTGCAAATCCTTTTTCGTGTGATATTGAGGAAGTACCAAGTCATTTACAAATGAACGTGATTGATCTCCAATCTAATGATGCTCTCAAAAGCTCTTTCTATGAAATCAATGATCTTGTTAAATTTTATGGCAGCTTGCCATCTGATTTTGACGAATTAAAAAGGTTTGCTCAGCAGTTCATTACAATTTTTGGTAGCACTTATTTATGGGAACAAACTTTTTCAATTGTCAATTACAGAAAAAATAAATATGCTTCTCGTCTCACAGATGAGCATTTGAGAGCCATTCTACGAATTGCAACCACAAGTATGACAGTTAACATACAAGAAATAGTCTCCCAAATGCAACCTCAGACATCACACTAAAATTAGTATAAAATCAGTTAATTGTTTTGTTACTTTGAAGTTTTCATTTCTATTTTTCATATAAACATAAAACATAATGTAGGTATTACGTGTACGAATTAAAATCCTTATTTTTTAACAATTTTAATAGCATTTTCATTTTTTCTATGGGATATGACCAATTATACGTAGGTATATTGGGCTTCTAGGGTTAATATCACAAGTGTGGCCCGCCTTTAGTTTATTTTGCCGCCTTGTGGCCCTTACCTGCCAAAAGGTTGCCGACCGCTGCTTTAGGCTATAGCAGTAAAACAGTGTTAAATAAAACAACTGTTTGCAATATAAACAAGTGGTCGATTTGGCATTTCACTTGCAGTTTACAAAGTCACGTTGAGTTTGTCTAGAATACAATGAATAATTTGGAGATTTACTGTATACCAAGTATGTAAATATGAAACCTGAATTTGCCCATAGATGGCCCTAGCTGTCAATGTAGTAATCAAACCGCGTCATTGGCGCCATTTTCTTGTTTTGACATCTGACAAAGATTTTCAACTCACAACAATACAAGTTTCATACAACCGCACAGTTTTTAATAGCGTTGAACATGTCGAATTTTGTGCCTGGAAACTACGATTTGCGGACAGCATTGATTTTCTGTTACCATTTGAAGAAAACTGCTGCAGAATCGCATCGAATGCTTATAGAAGCTTACGATGAGTATGCCACAGTGCTTTGAGTGGTTTAAAAAATTCAAAAGTGGCGATTTTGACGTGAGAAACAAAGAACGTGGAAGACCCCAGAAAAAGTTTGAAGACAGTGAATTTCAAGCACGGTTGGATGAGGATGACGCACAAACGCAACAACTCGCGCATCAATTAAATGTGACACGAGAAGCCATCTCCATATGTTTGAAAGCCATGGGAAAATGGGTTCCACATGAACTGAATGAAAGGCAGCAGGAAAACCGAAAAACCACTTGCGAAATGCTGTTCGCCAAGTACAAAAGAAAGTCATTTCTCCATCGAATTGTGACTGGCGATGAAAAGTGGATATATTTCGAGAATCCTAAGCGTAAAAGATCATGGGTAACTCCAGGCGAACCATCAACATCGACTGCAAGCCCAAATCGCTATGGACGGAAGACAATGCTTGTGTTTGGTGGAATCAGAAGGGTGTGATCTATTACGAGCAGCTAAAACCTGGCAAAACCATTAATACTGAAAGCTACCGACAGCAAATGATCGATTTAAATCAAGCTTTGCGTGAAAAACGACCAGAATATCAAAAAAGGCAACACAAAGTGATTTTGCTTCATGATAATGTACCATCCCACACAGCAAAACCGGTCAAGAAAACGATTGAGGCGTTTAGCTGGGAAATACTTTTACATGCGGCTTACTCACCAGACTTGGCTCCGTCCGATTACTACTTATTAGCATCGATGGGACACGCACTTGCTGAGCAGCGCTTCACTTCTTATGAAAATGTACGAAAATGGGTCGATGATTGGTTTGCCTCAAAAGAGCAACAGTTTTTTTGGCGTGGCATCCACAAATTGTCAGAGAGATGGGAAAAATGTATAGCTAGCGATGGGCAATACTTCGAATAAAATATTTTGTTTCATTTTCATACAATAAACGTGTATTTTCTATACAAAAATTCCTGTTTCATATTTACGTACCTAATATAAGTAATAACTAATAACTACCAATATAATAATATCTAGGGGAGACAAGGGAGTTAATTTACTACATAATATCTGTATTCAAGTTTGCAAAGCGTTCCCAGGGATTGGGAAATGGGAATTATGCTGCCTTTAAATAAGAAAGGTGATACGAGAGAATGTTAAAACTATAGGGGATTTACACTGCTGAGCACCGCTGTTAAAGTTTAAGAGAGAAAAGGTTGAGCGTAATTATAGTAACGCAATTAAATGCATCCAAGTGAATTCAAAAGAGTACACAACATACAAGACCATATCTTCACAATGAAGCAAATTATTAACAAAATATTGGGTCAGGGGAGAGGGACATATATAGCCTTCTTAGATATGGAAAAGGCTTTCGTTAGAGCATCAAGAAACAAAATGGAAGAGCCTACCATGACTGAATACCTAAAAAGCGAACTGATACAATAAAGAGCCTGTATTTATATATACAGTGCGGTCGTAAAATGTCGTCCCCCTCTACTAACTTTTGAACTACTTGATATTTCTTCACAAAATTTTGTGTGCTTTAATGGGACGCCAAATACTACTTTCTAGCCCATATTTAAATTTTATAACTTTCAAAATGGCGGCGCCATATTGAAATGTTTTTTTAAATGGTAATGGGGGTCGAATTACCTAATTAAAAGGTATTTTAATTCTGCGTCTGATCCTTGAGTTTCATAAAAAATATTCATCCAGAAAAAAATGACAAGTTTATGGAAAAAAGTAGGCACCCGGAGAATTTTGCGATTTGCGGTCCGGATATGTTGTTGGACACCTCGAGGACAACAACTTTTCCTTATGGCACTTTCCCGTAGCTCCTACCGTTCGGCCGTCACGGGCGTCCAAAGTCGAAACACGAATCGACGTCTAGCACGTGTCCACGTCATCGCAGCGGGTCGGTCGCGAGCTCAATCTGTTCGCATAAGTACGGCGCATCGACGGCTGGTTCTAATATCCCCGAAGTGGGCGCGGGGGACCTCGAAGCGTCAAAAAAAAACGATAAAATCGGCATAAAAACTTATCCGGCGTCCCCCGCGCCCCCTTCGGGGATGTTAGAACTAGCTGCCGATGCACCGTACTTATGCGAACAGATTGAGCTCGCCATCGATCCGCTGCGATGACGTTCAAAAGTTAGTAGGGGGGGGGG
>JABXWE010032718.1:0-10750 GCA_014611495.1 Limonius californicus
GACTGGACCAAACGCTGGCGAATTAAATTAAACGAAACTAAATCCGTTCATGTCAATTTCACAAACAAACATGATCAGTATATCCCTATTAGTATAAATAATACACAAATACCATATGCTAATACAGCAAAATATTTGGGTATTACTCTGGATGCTAGGCTGCGCTGGAAGGCCCATATCAAAAAGAAACGAGAAGAACTTGGCTTCAAGTATAAGAAAATGTATTGGCTCTTGGGTAGACACTCCACCTTGTCAATATACAACAAAATACTATCGTATAAACAGATTCTTAAGCCCGTATGGACATATGGCGTCCAGCTGTGGGGTTGTGCCAGAAAGACTAATATAGATATCATACAGCGCTTTCAGAATAAAGTACTAAGGAATATTGTTAACGCTCCCTGGTACTTCAGTAACAGTGACCTACATAGAGATTTGGAAATGGAAACTGTTAGCCAAACCATTGAAAAACTTGCCAGAAGTCATGAGCAGCGACTACTTCATCACGTCAATGTTGAGGCCATCCAGCTCATCGACAACACGATGTTAGTCAGAAGACTCAAGAGGACTAAACCCTTTGAGTTGGTATAAGTGTTTGTGAAAAAGCAGAGTAAAGTGCTATTGGTGTACACATTAGTTAAGTGTAATGAAATAACTAGAGTCTAGGACCTGCTAATGAGTAAGACCTTAGGTTGAGTTTTGTAGTAGTAATTTAAGTTTGAACAAAATTTCTCATTGATCAATATATGATCAGATTGTAAGCCAAAGAAACACCAATAAAGGTATATATTAATAATAATAAAAGGCAATTTTTTTTTACCTGTTGAAATTGCCTTTTATTATTATTAATATATAAAGTATGAATTTCAACGAAGTAAGGCAGCAAACAATTAACAAACCAATAAAGGTATTTCATAAAAAAAACAAAAAAAAAAAAACATCAATTGCCGATCAATGGTTAGCTAACGAAGGTCGTCCTGTAACCCTTCGAACGGTTTATCGCAGAATCAGATCTTTTGGCTTGCAATCCTATCGGACACACCTTGTGTTACCACTAACGGCTCAACACCGATAGAAACGTTTGGAATGGTGTAGGTTGCGACTGCACTGGAACCTAGGGTGGCATAGGGTGGTGTTCAGTGATGAATCCCGATTCTGTTTGGGGATGCATGATGACCGTATGAGGATCAAAAGAACACGTCAGGAACGTCGCAATGTTGAATTTTCTGTTGCGAGGCATGTGCACCAAACTGTGGGGATTATGGTATGGGGTGTTATAACTTATGAGAGTAGACCCCGTTTGTTATACATCCGAGACAATATGAACGCCCAGCGATATGTGGATGAGATGGTAGAACCCCATATTCTTCCATTTCTTCAACAGTTGGAAGACCCACTTTTCTAGCTGGATAATACCTGTTCCCATATTGCAAGAGGATTTGCAGAGGATAATGTCCATCTCTTGCCATGGCCACCCCGATCTCCCAATCTTTCGCCCATCAAGCACGTTTGGGACATTATGGGGAGAAGACTGAGGAACTTGCTGCATCCTCCGCAGATGCTGCAAGCTCTACCACACGAATTACAGGTTGCTTAGGACACAATACCTCAAGAGGAAATCGATCATCTGCTAGAATCGATGCCACGAAGGGTGGTTAACCAATAGGGGCGGGGGGGAACAACCCATTATAAATAAAAATTATATTTATATTTTGTTCTTTTTCTTTAAAATTTTATTCAATTGCTACCTTTTAGTAGTTAAACGTTTCTGCCAAGTTTGGTCAAAAAATTCCTACCTCTTCTTGATGTTGCGATTTCCATCTCACTGAGTTATATACTCAGTGAGATGGAAATCGCAACATCAAGAAGAGGTACTTTATATTACAGTATCGCTATTCATTTTTAAGTAGTTTATGTTACTTGTCTTCCTTTATCGCCTGCTCCTATTTCACGTAGTAACTAAATCATTTTTCTTCTAGCTTACTCTATTAAAAGTTTTCATCGCGTCAATAAAAGCTGTATATAGGTTTTCGTTTCGCCCAATCATTTTTTCTCGTATTGTTCTTACGGATAATATTTCTTCCTTTGTACCAGTGTTTCTGCTAAAGCCGAATTGATCTTCTGTCAGATACTCTACTATTTGTCGCTTTATTCTCATACACATTATTTTTATTAAGAGTTTTGGCACGTGTGATACTAAACGGACTACCAGGGATTTTATTATTTTTAAGGTCTTGTACTGATCTGTTGAATTCAGTTCTCCTCGTCATCTTCATTTCTTATGAGTTCTATTAGTGAGTCCTCCTCGTCTTCTTTGTATAATTATTCTAAATATTCTTTCCATTTTTTCACTATCTCTTTATTTTCTGCAATTAGTTCTCCGTTTCTGTTCTGTATTCCTTGGCTTACGTTGTTCTAAACATGTCTTTTAACATTGAGTCACCCGGTATAATTTATGTGTAAAGCTTAATGACAATGTATCCAAGTTTCAAATCAGAACCAAGAGATTGTCCCAGGTTTTAATCGTTAAACAAAAACAAAATGTCTGAATACGAAAACAGATATAGATTCCAAAAGCTTGTACGCTAAAATCAATCAAAAGCATGCATACTAGACGAATAAACACTCAAACCTGTAAAAATAGGGTTACCTATGTTTAAATAACAAGCCCCCACGTATTTAGCAAACCAATGTAAATTAAAACTGGGGTGGCAGAAGCACTACCCATTCTCAAAGTTGGGTGGTCGGCTCTTCACGGATTAACAACACTATTATCCTAATCCTGACAGGGTGCATCGGGTCGCGTGGCGGCCACGCGACGAATGCGTTCACTTAGACACGGTGTTGTATTTATCGGATCACTTTGCGACAATCCATCTCCCATAGCGATCGAAGATTGATAGAGACGTGATTTATGGCAGCCTTTTAAAGACTGAACGTATGGACACTGCACTTTGTTTAGGTTGCTTCCATTAAAGTATATTTACTGAATTTGGCAATTACAGTATGTGCCATAAAAGTTTCTATGAGAATCGTCTGTGGAACAGAATGTGTGTCTTTACTTAAAACATCCAGTTTATAACATTTATTGCATACAATTATTTAAGAGTTTTCGAAATATAGGTCAGCCTGTATAGTTATTGATTAGACTAGAACTCAAAATATTTACTTTTAAATATTCAGGGGTTTATATCGTTATATAAGATTCTTAAAGTATTTCGTACCTGGAGTTTGATTGCTTGATAAACTTTGATGTACTTGTAGCAGTTCTTATAAAACATATAATAAACAAACTCCATGGGCTGTGTACATAGGGTCTAGTGTCGCTACATTGGAGTTTTTGTTTCATACCTAAAAAATAATAATATCTCACGTCTAAAAAAATGTTTTAGGATCACAACTAGACAGATTTGAAAATACCATACACTTTCCGTTACATTAAAACGTGTATTACATAAATAATACACAGCAATATACATTAATTATTGCATACATATATAAGTCTAGTATACACGCAGAACCTTCTGAGTGTTCAAATCCGTCACCTCTGTTTACTTTGTCTAACATTTATTAAATAGTAAATAAAACAATGAAAGAAGAACCGACAAAACTGAAGAAATGAAAGCGTTAACAAATGCAAGTGATCTTCTAACCTAGAATTTGAATGATATTGATTCTCCGCCAATCAGCAACAGCTAAAGCACATTTTTTTCTTTCCTGTGTTATTTTCTGATGCAGATATTTATTGTAATAAACCGTGGTGCGATAAAGCAAAAACTCCAATGTAGAGATAGCTAGATTTAATTTAGGTACGTTGTGCAGCTGTATTTATATAACATCTTGAAATAACATGCAGTAAAGCCGTCCAAGTTTGTCAAGCAATTCAAAGGCACGCTTTTAAACAGTGCGAAAAACTTTACGCATTTCAATTTCAGGCATGAATGTGGCCAACGAAGTGTCTTTCTTTTTCTTGAATAATGAGTAACCATTTTGTCTATACTGTCTACGTCTCCTTTAGTTGCATTGTAGTATGTGATAACTTCCGCTTTGTATTTAGGTCCGGTGTTGTTCATACCTTTGTGCATTGTTGATAGTAAAGTAACTATGCGTTCTTTCTTTGTGACAGAGGAGCAAATGGTAACTCTGCCATCTTCACTGAATCCAATTATGGAGGACTGTTTCTCTTTATCTTTACTTATCTTCATCTTCTTTGGAATGTAGGGCTTGTTTTGCTTTAGTGTTCCAACAATTGAAAGTGCCCAGCTGGGCAATAGAGGAGTCAAGGATAATGCCGTGAAAAAATTGTCCATGCTAACGTTTCTTCCAGGTCCTTTGAACTGGAAGCATAAGTCCCTTACAACTCTCTGTCCCTGTTCCTTTTCTGGGGCGTTCGGTCCTTTATCAGTATATATTTGTCCAGTAATTGGATACGACGTTTGCGCATCACAAACCCACCAAACTTTTATGTCGTACTTCGCAGGTTTGGACGGAATGTATTGACTAAACCATCAACCAGAGATCCGCTACAGCAGCTGTCTTTTCTGATTTTACTCGTTCACTTCTGGTGTTCTCGTTATCAAAGCGAATGAAGCGGTATATCTCTCGAAATTGGTTGATTCCTATTGTAGCTCGATAAAAGGGATGCGAATCCGTCTTCCATAACACTTGAAGGTGCTGATTATTGGAATGTTGTTCACCCATCGTTATCAGGATACCAATACATGCATAAAATTGCTGTGTATTCAAATGTCTCTAATTTTTTATAGGTTTGTCTGGATTCTCTGCGTTCCATTTCTGGCAGACACGATCAGCTTTTCTGTTGGTTTCCCGCGCAATAATGTCTAACATTTCTTGGGAGAAGATACATTTGAACGTATCAACAGCTTATATACTTTTGGTTAATGTCACGGAGCCAGGTTTTTGCCGGACAATGTTGTGCTTCTGAATACGTGTAACAGCAGCTGGCGTTTTTTTTTTCGTTTATTACCATCTTTAGCCACCAATTACGATGCGGTAGCATTTTCATCACTAGCTGCAGCGTTATTCCCATCAGCTTCCTCTTCCTCTTCCGAAGAATTTTCCTCTAATTCTATTTCAACATCTACGTCAGCATTCACATCTTCAATATCCGAAAAATCGGACAAATCACCTGTTGTTGGTTGTGGTGGAATCCATTCGTCCTCAGAGTTCTCACTCAAATATTCAGCATCACTATCACTCAACTCATCTACATGTACGGTTAATAAATATGCCTGCTGTTGCTTATAGGTGAGTCTAAATAGAAATAAACAAAGCAAATCTTAGGATACTGCTTATTACACCAATAAATTATGTCAAACGTACCTATTATATTGCGCCGCTGATAATTCCCTCATTTCAAAATATCAATTTTGATATTTGACTAAATGAAATGCAGAATATAATAACACTTCACAGTCGAAAGTGGAGAAGATAACTGATTTCAAACAATTTATGGCTTTCCTTATAACTACTCAGAAATTATCAATAACGATAAGGAACTGTATACAATTTCATTTTGACAAAATACTCATTATCGTGAAAGATAACAATGACAAATAAATTATCAAAAATCATAAACATTTACTAAATTATTTCTTGGACATTTTTTATTTAGAACTTAGAAAGTAAACCATTAACAATAATTTGCACAAAACGACTACTATTAGCTGCATTATAGGCACTCTTCACGAAAATGGGTAATTACATTAAGCTGAATGGACCATTATCTATTTAGAAATACATTTTATAATGTAACATAGAGTAAATATATATACTGTATGCTTCTGTAACAACAATTTTGCAAAACAATCAAGGAAATATTGCTTTTCCCTTTTGAAACTTATGTAGGTACCCGGGTACCTTAACTGTCCTATGGTGCTAGGACCTTACTGAAGGTCCGAACACCAAATATATTTGAATTACAAGATAAAATTGAAGAGCATGATTTATTTGTGACTGTACAAGATAATGGATTTCTGTAACTATGTAAACAATAACAAAAACATATCCAACCCAAAACAAGGCAACCTGATAAATGTAGTACACGCGTACTACAGTACACAATGGATATAAAAATCTACTGTGCACATGAACGTTAAATTTGAAAATCTTTGGAAACATGTTATTTTTAATAGTTTCTTAAGAAAACGGGATTTTGCACATTCTATTACCCAATGGTTGTTAAATGATTTAAAACAAAGTCAACTAGAATTAAGTTTTTTTAGAAAAAAGGGTTTAGTACCAGAATTTTTCGAAATCGTAGCGTCCGTTCTGAAACTATGGGACAATAGAAATATGACACATTTTCAAATTGTTCTCTACTGGCATACGTGTTTTTAAAAGTATTTAGTCTTGAAAAATACAAAATCAGAATTGATATTAAAACATACTCTTCAACTTGAATTAAGTTCTTCCAAAAAGATTGAAATGTAAACTAAGTTCCCAAGTTAATAAAGGAATTTTTATTTTGATCCTATGCCAAGTCACGTGGAATGAAGACACAGTGGGCTCCCTCTCAGTTATCCTTGCAGGGTGCAAAGTCAGGTTGTCGGGAGAGGGAAGGATCAAGTAGCCTGTAAAACTGCCGCGCTGCTGCAAGAATACAAATCAGTGCCTGTTAACTTACAGCCAACCACTGTATCGCACGACATTTGGGAAATTTTATTGAGGTGCTTTGTACCTACTTTGTTTCCCGTGAAAAAGAACTGACGCAACGGAATAAAAATCGTAAAAGCGAAAGGATCGTTTTAGGAAGATTTGGAAAGAGAAATCATCAATATGTTTTATCAAATATAAGAAACTTGAAACTAACAGTACACGTTATGAAATATCATATGTATGAGGATAACATGATTGAAAATAATTTCCAGGAAACTTTAATAGTAATTATATCGAGATAAATATACCGTGTGTTTCGCCGGAGAGTACGAGTAAAATAGGAAACTCAAAATACTTACGTATCACAAAGTACTGTGATATCTAAATTTTGATTGACGGAATCATGAACCAGATATGCTTTTTAGGTATTTTATTCTACTCGACTACAAGCAAGTGCGAATGAAAACAAGAAAGTCTTATGTGTAAATATCTAAGTTTAAGTATTTCAAATACAATAAAATAGTAAGTATACGAATAACAATTTATTAATTTAGAAGTTTCAAGAATATCGTACATGAATCTCTGATTTATAATACTGTCAAACAATTTAGATATCGCAGTGATATACATTTTGGGTTGCCTATATTTGATATGGTAGGCTCAAATTCTCCCGTGGAACGCCCTGTATATATAAACACATAATTATTAGTAATGTTAACAAAATAATAAAAGAGAGTTAATTGGTTAATTCGCCATTTATTAATTATTGTGGCGCTATGCGATGTGGCAGTACTAACTGGCCTATATTGCTGTTCATTTTATTGTCAAAGTCAGAATGTATACGTTAAATAAAAAGCTCCTACATTTTTATTGTCATTTGAATTCAAAGTGGAATATTTTTTAGAAATTTCGTGTAGGAAATAATTTTAGCTTTAAAACTGTAAAACCTATGCTTACAATCACTTATAAGCTAATTATTTCGTCATATTCAAACAACCTTACAATTATTATGAAACAAAACACAAACATAAACAATAAATACGATAGGACAATCGTTTTCATACTAGTGCTGTCGCTAGAATTCTAATATGATTTTTGCAAATAATGAGAATGTGCTGTATTCAGCAGGATGGTGCACCCGCATATAATACAATTTTGATAACAGAATAAGAGTCGTTAACATAATACATACTAACAAATATGTTCCTAATACATGTTTTTATAATGTTTTTCAAAATAGTTTTAGTTAATTAGCTATTTATTTTTATCGTCTGCGACAGTTGTGATTTTGTATTTCTTCCTTGTTGCAATTATGTTTTTGAAAATACCGAAACGTATTCCATCTGTCGTACACTATAACTTTAAAAAATATAATAGTCAGCAATAGTGGACAAGTTATAAACGACACTCTGTATAACATCACAAACAAAGCAGTGCATTCATTTTTTCGTTGTTGTTTATTCATCGTTTCCCATTTTCTGCCCTTCTATAGGTCGAAATCGAAAACAAAGTTATTTTAAATCTTTCCTGTATACAGTGTGTCCCAAAACGTACTGGCAATAATTCAAGGATGAATTACAGAACTTATTTAGAGTCAAAAAGTCCATATAAACATATGTCCTACACGTAACCGTTAACGAGCTATTGGTTATTTCATAATTTATGTCGCTAAAATTTTAGTGCAACGCAGTTCTGAAATACTGATCTAGTTGCCATGATCGCGTCTTTTGTTTGGTAACGTTTGAACATCTTTTTTAACAAATTATTCTTTGTAACTTGTCTGTTTATTACTGTGATATTTAAGTTATTGCCTTCTTCTTTGTATCCTTATTGCCATCGTAATTAACAAGTGATTCACAAAGTCAATATTATTTTCAAATTAAAAATATCAGATATCCATTAATCATTACGTTGACGGTATGTGTGATGAAAATGCTTCAGCAGCACAACAAGACTATCGTAGAAGATATCCCAATAGAAGACTGCCTACGAGTGCAGTTTTCTTCAATTCACATGGTCAGCTGAGGGAACATGGCACTTTCAGTGCAAGACATGCAGCCGCCCAAGGAGTTGTCCGTAGACCCATAAACGATGATGAACAAGTTCTTGATTTATTACAGGAAGATCCGTCTTTACGTGTGCGAAGAATTGCAGTACGTACTGGAATATGCAGAAACTAGGTTTGGTGAATAATAAGAAGTGCTCGCTTACACCCACATCTTCAAAGAGATTAAGCACTACGTAATGATTTTGAAGATCGTTTTAAGATTTTGAAATCGGGTACAAAATAATCAAAACCGCTGAAGCTTCTTTCACACGAGATGGTATCAATAATTATCATAATTCTCGTAAATGGACTGCAGAAAATCCTCATTTAAGAAGACGCTCGCATTTTCAACATCGATTTAATGTTGTGTATTCTAAATGATCGTCTGATTGGACCATTTGAACTGCCACACTGTTTAAATGGTGCGAATTACAAATATTTTCTAGAAAACCCTTTACCTTCATTACTGGAAGATGTGTCATTAACTATTAGACGTGCAATGTGATATCAACACGATGGGGCAGCAGCACATCAGTGTCTTCGTGTTAGAGTTTGGATTATGGCACATTTTCCGGGAAGATGGATTGGAGTAGGAGCACCCGTAGTATGGCCACCGCGTTCGCCGGACCTGATTCCACTAGGTTTTATATTTTTACGTTTATTTTTATGCAACTGAAGTGCACACGGTAGAAGAATTACGCCAAAGAATGCAACAGGCTGTCGATATCATTAGGAATAACCCAGCAACCATATTAAGAACGCATCGATCTCTTCTGCGACGTGCGGCTTTGTGTATCGAACACAATGGAGATAATTTTGAACATTTATTGTAAATAAAATAATAAAAATGTATTAATAAAAGATTTACTTCATAAAATCCGTTGAACTAAAATTTTACCTTCATAAATTATGAAATAAACAATAACTCGTTAACGGATTACGTTTAGGACATATGTTTATATGGAGTTTTCGAATAAGTCCTGGAATTCATCTTAAATATTGTTGGTACGTTTTGGGAGACCCTGTATACACGCAAATACATCCATTGTTGCCATATTGCAAAGTTGGTCCCCAGAAAATTAAAAAATATTTCATCCCCTTTATGACATGTGTTTCAAAAACTTCTTAGTTAGTACAGCTACGAATACAAGGTACGGCACAGGACTGAACATCGGTGACATATATCAGGTTTAATAAATTTTTGTAAACGTAAACATTAAGAAAATTAATGCATATTTCATAAGTTCTAGGGACAGCGTTTAAAAAATTCGTAATTTATGTAGGATGTGATGACCGCTAGTTGTGACGCAGGTTTGAACATCGGTGACGTATTTCCGGTTTAGGGAAAATTTTTCTTTCAGATTCTTTAAATGTGACAAAAAATTAATATTTATTACAGCAGGAAATTAATATAGTTTCCGTACCTTTTATGACATATGTTAACAAAAAATTCCCAGTATATGCAGGTACGACACAGGTGACGTACTTCGGTTTGGTAATAGCGTTTTAAATGTAGCAATACAATTAAAGTCTATTAAAGCAGGAAATTAACAGATTTTTCCCATCTTCTACGACATGTGGCGACAGGTGGTGGCGATTACAAGGCATCACGCAGGTCTGAGCATCAGCGACGTATTTATGATTTAGCGAAAAGGCTTAAGACTTCCTCAACCTTCGTTAAATGTAGCAAAAAATTACAGTCTATTACAATAGACAATTTATTACATATTAAATACACTTTATGACATGCGATTTAAGAATTTCATCGTTTATTTATGTTGTGGCTATTGCAAGGTATCACCCAGGTCTGAACATCGGTGACGTATTTCCGCTTTAGCGAAAAGACTTCCTGAAGCTCCGTTAAATGTAGCAAAAAATTACAGTCTATTACAATAGACAATTTATTACATATTAAATACACTTTATGACATGCGCTTTAAGAATTTCATCGTTTATTTAGGTTGTGGCGATTACAAGGCATCACGCAGGTCTGAACTTCGGCGACGTATTTCCTCTTTAGCGAAAAGACTTCCTCAAGCTCCGTTAAATGTAGCAAATAATTACAGTCTATTACAATAGACAATT
>JABXWE010032721.1:0-14263 GCA_014611495.1 Limonius californicus
AAAAAAAAAAAAAACCAACGGGAGCAAAATTTTAAATAAATGAAGCTGCACAAATCAAGAATTAGAAGATCGTAAATTACTACTAACGCAATTAAAAAAAAAAGCAAAAGCAGAGCAACTATGAAATCGAAACTGAGAATGCAGAACGAAGCCAAGACGGGATCTAAACAAGCGTTTGTAATGGGCGATTTCAATGGGAAAATAGGAATTCCAGAACAAGACGAGTACGGAACAAGAAATGACAGAGGCTGTAATCTAATCAATTTCCATCTATAACATCAACTAGTAATAACAAACACCGTATTCAAGAGAAGATCAAGAACCTGATGGACATGGTTCTCTCCTAATGGTGAATATAAAAACGAATACGATTTCATGCTAACTCGCATAAGACAAAAAATCGCCGATACTAATGTTTTAAATCAGTTCGAATTCGACTCTGATCGCAGAATAGTTAGAACAATAGAGAAAAAGAATCAAGAAAAAGGAAGATTTCATATATTTAGAAACAGGTAAACGAAGCTAGCGGCTACGCTAAATAGCCATGATGCAAACCATTATCTAGACCAGCATCTGGATCTTGCGTCCCTCGATGTCGAGCATGATGTCCAAAACTTGTACAACTTATATAATGGAGGAAAAAAAAACATCAACGCAAAACGCGGCTGAATATCAAGCACCGAACACATCTAAAAGCCTACTTAAAATTAAAACAAAAGGTCTACTCAAAACAAGACAAGAACAGAAACGAGAAATTCGCTTAGCCCCCATATTCACATAGAATATGTGGATTTCAACAAGATGGTCAAACGAGAAATACGCAACAACAAAAGCAAGTCCGAGGAAGAGATGATTGACAAGATTCTGAAACATACCGGCACGACAAAGAAAATAGAAAAAGAGCTACGCCAACACAGTCTGGTTGCACTCATTGACCCACATATCCAATACAAAAAAACATACAAGAAAAGATATGTACAAGTAGCCACTATCGTTTACACCGAGCTCTTTGCTAGTATCTTACAGGAAGACAACGAAGAACAATGAAACACACATCCGACCAGCACTCTTGAGGCAAGAGATCAAAATGGAAGAACAAAGTTTTTGTAGACGTCCTGCTCAACTGCATCTACAGTTTAGACACAGAACAAGCGGGTTTCCGGAAGGGCTACGCAACAGTCGAACACCTGCAGACAGTAACCCAAGATATAGAAAAAGGTAAGGAATACACGAAATTAGCGGTTTCGAGGACTTTATAGAAACTTTTGATATAATCTAACATAAACCATTGTTACCAGCTTTAAGAAACCAGGGAATTGGAGAAAAATACTTAACCTTAATACAGAAAATGTACCAACAAGCCAAAGTGAAGATAAGAACAGAGATAGTCGAACAACTGGTTAGATTGGAAAGAGGCATACATCAAGGGGCCCTTTGTTCTTCAACCTTTTCAACAGCATTCTAGACGACACCTTCAGGAAACTAAGCTGACACAGTTCGCGTTGTGGAATTAACGTAAGTGGCGAAACCCTAACTAACCTAAGCTTTATCGACGTCATTCTATTTGCAAAACACCCAACCGAATTAAAAACAATAAGACAGCTAAATTCCGAGAGTAGAAAAGTAGGACTACAAATTAATTACAGTAAAATTTACTCTTAAAAAAAATAGCAAACAAGGAAAGATAATGGTAAAAAACGTAGAATTACAAGGAATTGAACAAATAGTGTACTTAGGTTAGACAATTTCCTTTAATTATAATTTCGAAAAAGAAATTCAACGCAGGATAAAAGCTGGTTGGAAATTTTGGTTCTTAAAGTATATTTTAAAAAGCAGGAAGCCATTGCACCATAAACAAAAAGTTTTAAACTCTTACATAATCCCAACACTAATATATGGCTCGCCGACCTGAGCATCTACAAGGAACACTGCAGATAAATTGAAATCTATTCAATCAAAAATGAAAAAATACAATGAGTTTAGTGCACATACGCGAAAGAACAAAAGTGGACGATGCAGGCATTTAAAGTGGAACTACCTTGACCATCTGGCCAGAACAAAAGATAACAAGTGGAGTAGAAGGGCAACGAATAGGTTGCTAGCCAGCACGAGGTCAAAGGGACACCCATCTACAAGATGGGAGGACAAACAGAAAAGCTGCAGGAACAAACTGGAGAACGACGGCCCAAAACCAAAACCAATGGAACACTATGGGGGAAGTCATTGCCTATTAGCGGGATGTCAGCTAAATACAAATTATATAGTTCAGCAACCAAGTTGCCATCTTGCATAGAAACACAAATAAACTACAAAACTTTATCTAAAGCAACTTTGAGGTAAACGTTTGTTGACTTCGTAAAGTTCACATCTTCAAATGGTTACCGCAGTCAAAATTTGTTTGGATACTTTAAGTTAAGTAATTGACAGACTTCTGTTTTTACTGAAGCTGGCAACTTGTTGAAGTACATATTTACGTTTTCTAAATATTTTGGTGGTAGTATTTGTGCTATTACTTGTTAGCATCAAATAAAATCATGAACAATAGTTACAAACATTGTAATGGGCTATGACAATATGGTTAAATAATACTTTTCTAAAATTATTTTTGCAAACATCAGACTGATCTAATAGAAGAATGAAAGTATAAGTTTCAAAAACATGTCCTTAAATGATTTACTCAAGCAATCAAAGGCAACCACAAATAGTAAATAGATTCTGCTGGCAAAAAAATAACTCTAAATTAAAAAGCATCACAAAATATAAAAAATACAGCAGACGAGATGATCAATTTACAGCAAGAAAAGTTTGCCCAAACAAAACATGTTACACAAGCCTAAATCCCACTAATTAATTGGCACATCTATAACGACCCTTTTTCTGACTTTTTTAAATGCAGATTAGCAGAACGGATCTACACGACAGCAAAATATATTATAAATACTCTTATTCGAACAGTAGAAAAAAACATTGATTGCAACATCCGCAAACCCAAAAAATGTTAACTATTTTTTTAAATTATAAAAGTCAAGTGTGTCAAAAACAAAACTAAGTTTTCAAAAATGGCCTGGAGAGTAATGATCAAATTGAACACCGTGGCACTCATACGCTGTTCAAAAGCTTTTTTTTTAGACATTTCATGTAATTGCAATTTTTAATTAAGTAGACTTTGAGGATTTGTGTGCTTTCAGTGTTCTACTACTGTATTTTGGTGGCTAGCAAGTAACTATTATGCTATAAGAAACACGATCACCTTCTGCCACTCCTAACCAATATCAACTGTATGGAATATTAATCATAACTATTTCCCTAAAAATGACCTCCAAAAACAAACTTTCTGTTTTACTCTCCAATTATGTGCAATAATGCAATGAGGCACGAGAAAAAAAACAAAGAAATGTCAAGTGTTTAAGAACTATGCGGTCAAGAGTTGGTTCCAGAAAATCTTTTTAAATAAACCTATAAAATTAATTATTATTTAGCAGACATCCAACAACTGTATCAACTTAGCCGACGGAATTTTTATAATGCATAGGCGATAGGTATACTATCACCGTACATCAGTTTTGTTTTGTAAATGTAAGACATGATTAACACTCTCATTCTAAAACTGCTGTTAAATAATCAATTATAATTGAAAACAGTATATTACTATTTCGATTCAAAGAGTAGAAAAAATAGTAAAATTACAATCAAATATCATTACAATTTCTTCATTAAATATACAAAAACTTATAACCACATGATTTTTATAAATATTATTAAATTTAAAATATTTTTACGCTAACTAAATTTAATTCATAACAAAATATAAATTAATACTAGTTGGTATATGTACAACATTCGGTGAGAATTACATACGATTAAAAGTATAAGGTGTGTGATGTTGGGCATTGGCCATTGTGGTAACAATATTTCCTTGTTCATTAATAACATAACCGGTATTTGTTAGCTGATATGAGAACGTATTAGCAGGTACATGACCGTTTGGATTTTGAGGTGTTACAATATTACTACTTTGAATTATTTGGTGAGGAACGGGCGTTACTAAAAAGGCCGCTTGATGATGGTGTTGGGCAGCACTACCATCATTCGGTGCAACAACAAGAGGAATAACTTGCTGGACTTCCGTATTACCAATAACTGATTTCTGCAATGGCTGTTCACGGGGTCTTTCGATTGTTTGAATTTGATGTGGCTTCTGCATAACATGGGCATGCATTTGCTGTGTAGATTCTTGTTGCTGCTGTTGTTGCTGCTGTGTCTGTTGTTGCTGCTGCTGTTGTTGTTGATGCTGCTGCTGTTGTTGAGCAGCATTTTTCGGTTCCACTTTACAAAATTTGACGTGAGGAAATTGCTCTTTCATAAAATGTCTAAATGTAGAGTAGCCCATTAATTTAATACCAGGTTCTAATATTTGCCCATATTCTTTATAAGCATCATGGAGATTCTTTCTTGTGATGTCCCATGGTAGTTGGATGGGCTGTTTTGAATTACCGATTCCACTTTCTCCTGTATGTGTTTCAAGATACTGTTTTAAAAATTCCGTAGCATGTCTGTAAATATCTAATGAGAATGTATTGTGTGGTTTTTTTCCATGATTACCATGTACACGAGGTGCAACACCATGTGTCATTACATGTTTTCTTATTCGCTTTAATTGATAATGTGTACAGTTTTCTAAATACAAAAAAGCGTCTAAACATACACGCCGCCCTTGATACACATACTGTGCTCTTAATCTACGCCTTTCTTTATGTCGTACTGTTTCATCAGGATTTGCAAGGCAAGCCATAGTAACACCCATAAGATACATATCATGTTCCGCTTTAGTAAGTTCCGCAATATTCAATCTATGTTTATAAACACTTTCAGGATTTAATCCTCTAAAGCAACTTTCATCCTGACACTCACAGCCTCTTTTAAATCTTTCCTTAACTTGTGCTGCACTTTCTTCTAATTTTGTTGGTTCGTTTCCCAGGCCTGCTGCAGTTCCGCCTTTCTTTTTCTTTTTTACAGGTGGTTTCTTTTTATTTACTTTTGGAGGTGTTTTAGGTTTCACACGTTTAGGAGATTCAGGAGGTGCCGACTCTAATGTAGTGGCTGTTGTAGTTGTATAAATTGTGCCAATGTTTGGTTGATCTTGATCTACTTGTATTGTATGACCTTCCCATATTACCTATGGATTAATTTAAATTAGATAAAGCAATATGCACACACGAGTTCATAATTTCCAGAACACAATAAAACTTGCTTAACTTATAGGTTTATCCATTATTACATCACAAATATAGCCACATAAGAGTTAAACCAAAACAAGCAATCCGTGTTACAAGTATATCATAGATTTTGTTTGTGTTGTTGTATTTGGGTAAACACTGTTTTACCATGGAAAACATAAAATTAAATTATGATAAATGTTTATAAAAGGTTAGGTTGCGCCTGGCGTTAACGTTACACCAACACCACCTGTAAGTGGTATTGGTGTATCCTACATTGCCATGTTGGAATAATGGATTAAAACACCTTGAACTAAATTATTTAGTTAACGGTACAACTACCTGCTGATCGTCCATAGTCTGTGAAAATTGATTATTAGCATCAATGGCAGAAAATAATGAATGTGTGGAAATAGAAACTGGCGTATGCCATTGTATTTGTGGATCCGCTTCTGTACCATCACTACTGTTTGTTGGGTTCGATTGAAAAGAATGAGACGATGGAGATGGGTTTTCTCCTCTATCCACTATTACTTGCTGCTCTTGTTTTTCAATTCGTTCTACTGATAGCAGAGAGTGCAACACCTCACTGGCTTCCTTTTCAGCTGCGTCTACGCGAGCCATCTACAAATTTGTATTGTCATAACAATAAATAAGTCACTGATATCGAATGTCTGCAAATGATTCTAGAGGTTTAGGTGCTGTGAATTTTAATATGCATTACATTTTGATGATGATTTACCTTGGAACATATTATATTATATTGCCTATTTGTTTATTCACTTCTGCAAAACTTTAAACACTGTGGAGTTGATACATAACAACACTATCTAAATGAGAATTCTGAAACCTCATATTCAGTATATGAAACAGGTAGCAAATTCTAATTCCAAAGCCATCTTGTCTCTATAATTATTTGCAGACGCATAGTAAAAATGTAAATATTAACTGAACAAAAACAATATAAAACCTAGATAGGTATGCATACTTATCATGTCTGATAAAATGTTTGTGTCCTTCCAAAAATCGACATTGATCAAAAATGGTGGTTTGTGAATACGAATCTGGTTTAAAATCCAGATATTCTTTGAAAATATTGCTCCAAAAAAAAACAACAATAAGTTAATGTAGGTACGTTGATGTTCATTCACAGAAATATTATAGATAATGTAAACAGGAGAATTACTTACTACTACCATTGTCATATCTAAGCAGTAGAGTGTAACATAATCAGAAATTTTTATAATTTTCTATTAATGCTTAATATACAATACCAGCAACGTTAAAAAATTCTTACCACGAAGCAAACGCAATTGCTTTATCAAAACTGTATCAACTGAAAGGCAAATAGTCAATGATGCTATTTAAAACAATTATAGGAGTTTAGAATTGAAATGTTTATTCGTTACAGTTGAAAGACATTTAAGGTAAAATTTTGACTGTATGGCCCATCTAATCTCTCCTCAGGAGGCTTGTAGTCCCTCCAACAATGTATTTTCAGTGTTTTTCCATCTGTACAGTCTACTTTGGCATTGTATCTGAATACGTTTATATAAATGTAACCAGGTATTTATAATGCCCAAACAGACCTTGGGTATAAATTTTCTACTAATATAGCTAGAACATAGAATATTTTCTGTACTCTTAGTTACTTCAATATATAAAAAAAATTAATGGTAGGCATTTTGGTTAAGCCGCAAGTTTTTGGAATTTCCTGGGTTAGTTAAATAGGGTGGTAACCTAATCAATAATCGAGCCGGAAAAAAACATTCCCAGTAAAAATCCCAGTGGGCAGTAGTACTCACGGGATATTTTGCTAGCGGGATTTTTGATGGGTAGTTCACTTACTCGTTCATGAGCTTGGTATTATAACAGATATTCTCTGTGGCGGGCTTCAATTGTAAACACAGGTTGTTCTAAATTCAAAGCCAATTATTATTAGCTATAGCAGAACATATGTTAACAAAAGTGGTAGTTTTTGGGTAAACAAAATAAGATGTCCGATTTTTGGTCTAAGCAGAAGACACATTGTCTTAATGTTTTCAGCCGTATATCCTGTATATTTTAAGACTATTTCTAGTGTATAAATAATTTATCCAGTTTACCAAAGATAAAATACAGGACGCTCCATTAGAAAAATTAAGATAACGTGTATTGCGCTCATATGGTTAACAGTAACAGTCCAAATTGTATATAAGAAGGGTTATACTTTGCTAATTCATCTGAAGTATTACGTTTTAAGTAATATACACTACAGCCTCTATAATCCTAACGGTGTCGTCAATTTCTCTAATCTGAACACCATGAAATCTTTTACTGATTCGTATATATAATAGGTATTAGTAAGCATTGCAAAACATAAACAAAAAAATATATTGAAGTCTTCTTTGCCACTTAATGCATTGTACAACATAGACGGTAACTGACGCAAAATCAGTTACATAACCATTTTCAGCATCGCAACGACCGCTAGGATTCACCTTAAAATGTATGCCCAATTAATAAAGAAAAACGAATATACGTTTTTTTGTTAATACTTTGCTTATTATCAATGACAACTGCCCTAACAATGTCCAAACGTATTTGCAGTATTAATATATAAACAAATAAGTCACGAAAATATTACAGTTATTTCAATTTGTACTGAAACCCACGCAAAATATCCAAAATTTGAATGTGAATTGGAGTAGTTGTTGATATGCCAAACAATTCTTCTACTTTAGCTATCTCTTAACGTTTCTGAGAGCCAGAATATGCGGTACATATCTTGGACACACTATGTGTATGTATGTATGTATATATATATCTACCGGGTGCCAAATAAATATTGCTATAAGGAATCCCATGTTAATTTTACATATGATTATCTTGGTCGTTGTACTTATTATTTCAGCATAAATATAAGTTGGAAAGACTTGAGCATTTTGCTACTGCCCTATAAGACAATCATTGTCGTTTCGAGCCCCCCCCCCCACAGCTGTCCCTTAAAACTGAAAAAAAAAACGAAAATCAATTGTTTATTATTTTAAATTTATTACGAGTTAAACCTTGAATGAAAAAGTGCGATTTTTTTATATGGTATTGCAGCGGCAATAGTTTGCGGGAAACAATACACTTCGAATATTAAACAACTGACTTTCGTATGTTTCAGTTTCAGCTGTTCTCTATAAAATAACTTAAAACTATTAGGTTCCAATTTAATATTTTTAGTATTAGGACGAGCTTGAAATGGTAATTTATTGTTTCGTGGGGCAGTAGAAGAACGTCCAACCCTACAACTTATACTTACGCAGAAATAGTAAGTACAGGCATACAATTAACATTAGAACAATTCCGTAATTCCAATTAGTTCGAATTATAGAGGTGTACTGTATACACTTGTTTAAAAATATACCAATAAAATGTTATCAACTATTTTAATAACTCTTGTTAAACTACTGTTCTGCACGATTTAAAATGGACCATAACAACTATCGTTGCAATAAGAAAAACCCTAGAAATGTTGTTTATAATTTAGTAACAAGGTTTCAAATGAACATGTAAGGTTTCTAATTGTTTGATAAATGCATTTAATCTGAAATTTAGGAGTTGCATAAAATAAGCGTCTCGGGTTTGTTGTGAACAGGCAAAAAATAAAATTATCCACACAACGTTTCAAATTTTGTCAAATTTCCTTGCGGAACCAATCCACCGCAAATTTGAAAAAGGAAAGTTTTAAAACATAAACAAAAGAATTCAAATACAAGCGTGTGATCCACGCTTTGAAGCGAAAACCGCCTCTAACGAAAAGACCAGTTTAGCTCGTCATGATAACAGTCATACAAATCTAGGCTCTATTGGCGTCCATTACATACCTTTTTTATATTTATTCTCAGCTAGTAAACAAATCTCTGCAAAGAGACAGATCAACCACAAAGCTACAGGCCGCCACTAGCACTTCATAACAAATCTGACACGGGTTACTACGTATAATCGCAGAAAACTTCAAACTGAATTTTTCAGTTGGTAGACAGCTTTGTACGCCATTGCAAAACGGTACACAAAAGCACTCACAAGAAGGTAACACAGTTTTACGCACACTCAAATGTGGCTGCGCTAGCGAGTGCGCACTCAAATGCGGCGACAGTTCAAATCAAAAAAACAACATTAGTTACCGCATTTTTTTCGGGCGCTTTATTATATTATATTGAATTTATTAATGCCTTTAAATCAAAGTTGCACAAATAAAAATATGCTGTAAACATCTTATACAGGATGGCCTTTTAATACTTATGTATATATATATTGGGAGTAAATAATTTTACATAGAAATTATTCAATACATCATTATTTACATTTCCGGCATGCTCTTTTAATGCTTAAAATATTATATATAAATTCATGAATAAAAGTTATAATGATTTAATGATTGACGCCAAGCTGTTGTTATTCAAAAATGCTTCCCTGAAAACAATCTCGCGAAGTTGCTGAAATGCCAAAGTGGTTGAGTTAGAAGCTAATCAGCCTCTGCATAGTGAAACCTTTATTTCATCGTGCATATTATAGATTTGCAATTACGTTGATATTGATCGAAGTAATAGATTCAATATCTCTACAAATTTGATCATTCTACTTTAAATCACTTTGGTGTAATTGTTGTTTCGATTTTGGGTGCAGTAATATTTTGATTGGACCTGGACACTTCGCCCAAAGTTCATAACGCCCAACTGTATATTCTGCCCACAACACCCAAGTTACTAGAGGAACTATGAGCACAAAGCCTAAAATGCCCACAACGCCCAAAGTTAGGACAGGGACAGAAAGTCCAACGTAACCACATCGCCCAATTCAAGCTTACCATGGTTGAATCGTTCAACTACAAAAGTGGATACCGGTTATATTACAGTAGAACTCGCTTATAATACACTTCAGGGGCCAGTCAATATTAGTCAACATTAACCGAGTGTCCATCTTATCCGAATTTGATTTTTTAAGTTACATACATTTATTAAAAGTCCGAACAACACAAAATCTACAAAAATATAGGATTTCGTTACAAAAAAACTCAGCTCCATTGCCAATTCTGCATTTCTAAATCCATTACGGATAGTTTCCGCAGATATCGTCTACCACGAACTGAAAATACCTCCTATACAAACATTTATTAAGAAGTGCGTTTTAACATTTAATAATAAACTAAAAGAGTGCCCAGGTGCTGTGAGTTATTCACTAGGTTAAAAACGAATTCACAAACGCTTAAAGCGTAAACTGCCCCAAGACCTGCTCTCGTCTGATGATGAGGAACTCAGCGATTGAGGATCTCCAATGGAGCTGACCTCTCTACGTTAATATTGTGAAAAGTGTAATCAATGTGAACATTTCTGTGTATAGCTATTATAGCTGATCAGGAAGAGCAATTATTAAAAAAAAAAAGATATCGTCTACCAAGCAAGATTCAGTATGTTAATGGCATCCATAATTGTTAAAACTTCAACATCATTGGCATCTTGCATTTGAACGATTCGTAGGAATATCTCTTTTCTGTAAGCTTGTTTAAGGTCCATCGGTCGCAACACGGCAGTTGTTCTTGGTGGAAAAAATGGCAAGCTTGATGTTGCATCTTGAAATTGACGGATATGCCAGACAATTATCCACAAACAACAAGATCGGGGTCGCCTCCGCGATAGTAGTGGAATCCCCCAACGCAACTGCTTCGGATATAATGGCGACTTTTTAGTCCATTACAAGCGAAACTCCATTATAAGCGAGCCCATAATATCCGATTCTGTTTATGTAGGTTTAAATGACTCCTTAGTCGGGACTTTGGTAATTGGTCGATTACAACCGAGAATTCATTACAAGCAAGTCCGTTATAAGTGGACTATTTAATACATACCAAAAGAACTTGTGGTGGCACAATTTATTTATTAACGTAGATCCTACATGACTTAAATATAATAAAATATATAGTCACTTTTCTATTTGCGGATGACCAGCTAAGCCTTGCCGACTCTGAAGACTCGCTACAAAAAGCAGCTTTTAAACTACAACGAGCGATGGAAGAACATAATCTCAAGATATCAACTAATAGAACAAAGATTGCCTTTGCGGTAAAGAACCCGTCTGGTCTAAAATTGTACTAAATAATGAAATAGTAGAACAAGTACTGCACAATATCGTATCTCGGAGAAATTGACATACACCGAAAGATTGAAAAATTTAACTACTACAACGGTACAATAAGAAGAACGCTTAAAAATAAAGCCCAACCTGAAACGCCGATGAAGTTCTACAAAGTTGCTTACGTTCCCACTCTTACACACGGTAGTGAATGTTGGACTATACAAAACAAGATAAACAGAGAATAACATCTTCTGAGGTGCGATCCGACTTACAGCTAGAGACAGCCTAAGAAACAGAAAACGAAATGCAGACATAAGAACAGAGCTTAATATATCCGACGTCAATGATAAAATGAAAGATTACAGAAAACGATGGCAAGAACACCTAAAAAGAATGGAAAACGACAGGCCACCCAAGTGATATTTCCGTTATAGAGCAAAAGGAAGAATAAATTTAGGTAGGCCGAAAAAGAGATGGAAAGAACAAATAAACTAATCCAACAGGAACGTAATATTGCAACGGACTGCTATCCAAAGCTTGAGGGGAGAAGAAGAAGAACGTATATCCTAGAATTGCCGTCACTGACATAAAATGAATCTAAAGTGTTATTCACTAGCAAAATAGCCAGAGTGGATTGCAGTGCATTTCGAATTGAGCGATGTGGTCGCATTAAGCATGGTGTCCCCCACAAATCGCTAAATATTAAGAAGAATAATATACATACACTCAAGTAAATAAGCAATGAACCGAGTCTAATCGAAGGAAAAGTTATGGTAACTGTGAATTGGGCGAGGCGGTCACGTTGGGCGTTGTGGGCTGTGTAGTCATATTCAGAATTGGGCGATGTGGTAGCGTTGGGCATGGTGTCCTCCACAAATCGTTAAATATTAGAAGAATAGTACATACACTCAAGTAAAGATTAGTCGGATGAAAACCTTAAGATTGAATTGCGCGATGCGGTCACGTTGGGCGTTGTCGACTGTGTGGTCATATTCGTAATTGGGCGATCTAGTCGCGTTGAGCGCTGTGTCTCTCTAGTAACTTTAGGCGTTGTGGGCATAATATAAAGTTGGGCGTTATGGACTTTGAACGAAGTCTTCTGACCCGTTTTTATCTCCATTTTTTGAGAAAACCCGAATTTTTATATGTAGGTACGTTTGGTTAAATCGTCCTATTTTGGTCACATGAATACGTAGTAGCATATTACACAGAAGACAATACACAACATCACGAACAACAACGGTTTAAGATTATGCAATTTAGCTAACTAACTAACAAATACATACATAGTAACCACCAAACACAAACACAAAAAAAAACATAAGATAACCTGGATGATACCTGGCAAAACAGAAGGAAACCAGATAGACCACGTCTTAATAACAAACAAATGGAAAAACATCGTGAGTGACGTAAGATCGTATAGAGGAGCAAACGCCGATTCTGACCACATTCTGGTAATTGCAAAAGTAAAGATGAAAATAGTAAAACATTGGAAACCAGAAAAAGTCAGAAGACAATGGAACACACAATACCTGAACAAAGAAGATGTCAAAAATAAATATATTGAGACTATAGAAGAGAACTTAAGAACGAAGGCAAAAACCAGTATGAAGAAGAATGGCAGAATATAAAAGACACAATAATACATACGACGGAAAGGATCCTAGGAGAAAGAAAGCATGCAGTTAAGACAGTTGGTTTGACGAAGAGTGCAAAGAAAAAATTAAAGAAAAGAACAACGCAAGACAAAGATGGATACAAACAGAAGACGATAGAGAGCTAGACAAATATAGAGAGGCAAGAAAAGAAACAAACAAATTATGCAGAAAGAAGAAAACAATATGGATTGATAACCAGATGCAAGAACTAGAAGAATATAACAAAGATAGCAAAAAACTATTTGGATACGTAAAACAACAGAACAAAATAAAGAAAGCATTCGCAAAAATAGAAAAAAGAGAATGGGAAAAACATTTCAAAGAACTTTTTAAAAACCCGGGAAGGTTAAACGAAGGAAAAGAAGACCTAACCGAGAAAAAAGACCATGAAGAAGAAATGCCAACTTATGAAGAATTTACAAATGTAGTAACACAACTAAAGTCAAATAAGGCATCGGGCCATGACGAAATTAACAATCAACTATATGGAGGTGAAACATTGTTAACATACATGTATAACTTAGTAACAAAAATATGGAAAGAAGAATCAATGCCAACTGACTGGAAACAAGGTTTGCTAGCCCCAATCTTCAAAAAAGGAGATGCAGCTAACTGTAATAACTACAGAGGCATCATGTTACTAAACACTACATACAAGATTCTAACTTCTATTCTAAGGAACAGACTGAACATATATGCAGAAGCAAAATTCGGACAGTGTCAACAAGGATTTCGGAAAAGCAAATCAACAATAGATGCCATACACGTGCTAACACAAACAATTGAAAAATGCCACGAACATGACATAGATATACACATACTGTTCATTGACTTTCAACAAGCGTTCGACAGCATCAACAGAGAAGTACTAATAAAAGAAATGGAAAGAATAGGAATACCGATGAAGCTAACTAACCTGGTTAAAATGACTATGCAGAACACACAGGCAAAAATAATAACTCAGGAAGGAACAACACAAAGCATTAAAATAGAGAAAGGAGTGAGGCAAGGGGACGCCTTGTCAACAACATTATTCAACATCGCAATAGAAGGAATAATAAAAGCAACAGGAATAAACAAAAGCATAGCGCAGAGTCTAGCACAAATAGTAGCATATGCTGATGATCTCGCATTAATAACCAGAAGCAGGAAAACACTAGAAGAAGCACTAACCACATTAGAAATAGAGGCAAACAAAAGAGGGCTGAAGATAAATGGAAAGAAGACAGAATATATGATATGTACAACGAGAGATACAACAAACGTAAAAGATATAAGAATAGG
>JABXWE010032722.1:0-14002 GCA_014611495.1 Limonius californicus
TATAGGCCGATAGTTATCAATTTTTAATTTATCTCCTTTTTTATATAGTAAGATCACCTGTGCGTTTTGCCAACTTTCTGGTATTTTTCCATCTGTAAGACATTTATTGAGAAGTATTTTTATAGATTGTAGTGTAGTATTCCCCCCTGCATTTCGGTCGTAACACCGTCTTCCCCGGGGCTCTGCCATTTTTCATTTGAGATAACGCTAATTTTACTTCTTCATTCGTGATTTCGGGTGGCTGATTGAATAGATTGAACTTATAACTGCCTTACACCATTCTTTTGGCGTCTCTTGTTTTCCACATATTCTCTATCAAGTTTAGAATTCTTCCTGCTAGCTTTGTTCCTCCGTATCTTTACAGTTCTGCGTGGATATCGCCGCTGCCACTACTTTTATTGTTCTTAATTGGTTTTAGTACCCTTTTCATTTCTTCCTCCGTCAGCGTTGGGTATATCTCCGGATCCTGTATATCCTATCCTACATCTTTGTCTACCTTTTCGTTCTTGTTCGTTGTTTGTCTGTAAAACTTCATAATATTGTTGCCATTTCTCCACTACTTTGTTTTATTCACCTATTATGTTGCCGTCCACAGCTCAGCAGACCGTCATCTTTGGTAGATATTCCTTCTTTATTATTCCATATTTTCGTAGGAAGATCTTACTTGATTTTTGTTATTTGTATCTAAAAATTTTTGCTGGTATCCGCGTTTCTTGCTCCTGCATTGCTGCTTCGTTCTTCTTCCTAACTCTTTGTATTATTCCTCGTTTTCACGAGATTCATTGCTAACAGTTTTAGCCTGAAATTTCTTCTATCCTCTAAGATTTTATCACATTTTTTAATTCTTTTTCCTTCGCTATTGGTTCAAGTTTTGTGGGCAACTTGCATTACTGCTTCTTCTATTATTCGCCAATTAATTTCTATTTTTGTCGCTTCTTTTGTGACCTCCAGCTACCTTTTCATTTCTTGCTTAAAATGGACTTCTGACTCTCTATTCTTTAGTTGTTCTTTGTCCCAGCTTTTCTTCCTGCTTTTGATATTTTCTTTTCATTTGTTTTTGGTACTTGTGGTGTTAATGTTATGGGGATCAGGAAGTGGTCTGAATCTATGAGTGCCCCTCTGCAACTCCTAACAATATTTACATTCGAAGCATGTCTTTCCTCTATGGGAACATAGTCTACTCGATTGAAACTGGCAATACTTATATAATATAATAACCAACATGTGTTATTTCAACAACGAATCATTCAACAGCCGTTACGGTATCAAGTTGTAAGTCTGCTTAAGGTGCTGTTCGACTAGATATAGTATCTTGGGTGAGGAACGGCACGAAATACTTCGAATATGCTACCTAGTGGGAACGACTGGAGAAGAATAGTTTATCTCTCAGGACGATAACGCTCATTGTAATAGAAGAAGACCGATTAAATTGTCAGGTTCTATTGGGCAGAGCAATCCTCAGACCTGAATACAATAGCATGTTTTATTAACCAAGATACCTGCTGTATGTTTTTGTTTATATTATAAACACTGAGTACCTATTTGACATAGATTCTGAATGGCTAAAAGTCATTTGAAAGTGATGCATTTAAACTATAATTTTCTGAATGTTTAAAGTACATATTTTTAATACCACACCAGATGACTGTCTCATATCTTCTTTAGTTTTTGTTAGTGAATTTAAAATGAATTTTTCATATTAGTTAAGATATTCTTGTCCTCGATACGTATTGAAGACATACAAAAGTAAACTGATCACTACTGAATGTACCGAAACATAAAGTTAAGTTGTTAGTAAGTAACTAAATGGTCAATCTAAAACCAAAAATCAACTAATGAAACTTTTGTCATTTATATCATCTAAAGAAATTTCCAGTTAAAATGGTTACTCTATCTTTATTTTTGTAATTATTTTATTGCTGCTTTGCAGGTTGCTTATACGTATTAGCTACTAGTATTGATAATCGTAGTAAAATCCCGCGGGGTTTATTTGAAGCAAACATACGAACATAGTAAAACCACAGGATGTGTTTATCTCAATTTCCCCGGCAACAGCAAGTTTAACAGTTTTGAAGTTTTCAACTAATTTCGCGTTTTTGCTGAAACTGAAGCGGTTTTCGTATTCATCTTCCTAACTAATATTAGCAATTGTTGGTTTACTGTACAGTCTACAACAAAAATAATGACGGTTTTTGCAGCTGTGTATAGGCAACACATTTTTCCTGCAGATGTAAACAACGATATGTATTGTAATTAACCAGGGGTCATCTATTTACTTCTGTGCTTTAAATACCGCATTCTTCAACTTCACTAACCAGGCAATATCTTTCATTTCCGATTATCAAGACTATTTTATAGATTTTAGTTTTGGCTCTTTGGATAAATTTATGTTGTTTGGCAAAACTACTAAAACCACAAAAGAAATTGTACAGGATTTAATATTACTGATAGATGTACTCCTAAATTTTATACGTAACTATTTACAATACATAATTATGTTTTTGATTTAGTTATCCTCTACGAGAAGATCCAGCGTTATTGTAATATTTTGTTTATTTTAAGCTTATGGTGTTTGCGTATTACAACACCAATTTAGTTTGTCGTATTTGAAATTTAGTAATGTTACTTTTAGTATACCGCTACTGAAAATAATAATTCTTGTTTTGTAAATTCGTACGTTTCCATTTGACGATTCACTTTAAATACGTTTCTTGTTTATATTGCTACAAATGTTTTTTTTTTATTTTGAATTTTCAGGTGTTTCGACTGCAGCGGTCATTAACACCCCGGTACAGTTAATAATATTACATTGTTATTCATACATATGCTACTTTATAAGTGAGAATTACTAGATGGATATCTTACAAATTTTAATAAATTGGAGTGTGTTTGCGGCTGCCTGTGCGTTATTTCCAAGGGCTTCCTTTAGTGTTAGGGATTCTACAATATTGCCTTTGTATTAGATATTTCTGGCATTCCATGATGATGTGTTCTACAGTTAGTCTTTTGTTGCACGTTTCACACATTTCTGAGTCGGTTTTTTGTAAAAGGTATTTGTGTGTCTGCAGTATATGTCCTATTCTTAGCCTTGTTAGTGTAACTTGTTTTCGGATTTTCGGTAGTTCCCATACGGCAGTATTGTCTTTGATAGATCTTAGTTTGTTGTTAGTTGTTGAGTTCCATTGTTGGTTCCATTCTTCTTTTACCTTCGTTTTGACTATAGCTTTGCAGTCTGATGCTGATATGGGGTGTTTGATTATTTCCGTCAATGTAGATACAAATGTTTATGCAAACCTTAATTTAGTGTTTGAAATTACAAAACTGCCCTACTGTTTACATTTCAGCAGTTTTGTAAATTATAACAATGTTATGCTACTTACTGCAAAATTTGTAAACCCTTGACAAATCGATATTTTCTTAAAGCAAAGTACAAAGCGTAACTTGACTTAAAATAATAATTTCCGTAGATTGTCTTGGAGCCTTACAATAACATAAATATTTATTTCTAGGCCAATAACCAAAAAAATTGTTGGTAAATTACATTTGAATATCTTAATTTTGATAAGAGTGATTACAGTGTTGTTTATATGTCAAAAATTAAAAAAAAAGTGGCAACGTATGTTAAGAATATGAAGAATATCCGTTAGTTTTATGATTAATGCACTATATTTTAATTTGTTGAAAAATTGATACTTAATCTGTTGCCATTTTAGTTCGCATAGATTGTGTTTAAAAATAATTTGTCGAACATACACAGCATGAAGAGGGCTTTTAAATGAGCCGTTACTCGATTTATCATGCCATTATGCCATTTTGCGTCACTGGGCGTCGCGGCGCTGCTATGAACCCACTATTAACTTTAGTTAGCTCAGAAAGTGCTGTTTGCGATTGTATTTTATAACTTACACTTTAGCTTTTATAAGTAACGTATTTTACAAGCTTTAGTGTATATAAAATTACGCAAAATATATAAACAGGATCATCGAAACTTATAATAACACCTATATCTGATACTGATCTCGCATTAAAGGTATATATAAATACTGTAGCCACAACAGTTATAGCTTTTAGTGCATCACAAATTTTACACAAATTGGAAACGAGATGATTTTCAAAATTTTAAGTAATAAAAATACCCTCGAAAGATGCGAACGCTGTCGAATTACACAAATCCTTTGTTTTAATCTTAAAATAAATAAAGGTTTTCAACAAGCTATTAATTACCTACAATTATGCAGACCAAATGGCTTTCGCGTCTACTTATTTACTTCTCTGTAACCGTAAAATAACATAAGGAATGCTACGATCAAGGGATAAGAGACTTAAAGTCCAGAGATATCTTCAGAATTGTTAACAGCCTGAACTTCTCTGAACTAAGGACTAGGGGCTCATACGTTACAAAACAACGATTAAAGGCTGAAGTGACGGAAGGCATATTAAATGCCAAAGCCCTCATATCTATAATAATAGTAATAATAGGATCAAAGTATTATATTGATAGACAGTATCTACTATGTTAGCTTCACTGTAAATGTAAGTTTCAAATATGGAATATCAACAAAAGACAATGACATATGTATAATTATAGGCCATTGAGAAAAGCCGATTTACAACGTCTGGTATTTAAAATTTAAGAAAATCTTTGAAATGTAACATAATTATATCCACAGATAAAACTAAGTCTAGAAAAATATCAAAAGACCCTATCGATGTAAACTGATGGCTGGTGATGAGTCAAACAAGTGATTCAACTACGTCGGAACAGAAACTTCAAGCGCAGGAATTTAATGGAGCGAATTCCATTAAACGATCACAATATTAGGACAGGTAATTTGGACAAACAAACATATGTTAAAGGAGAGTAAAGCAAATATCTACAAAACTTGTATGTAGTTGAAATTTGTCCAAAAACGTCTAAAACCAGAAAACTTGTAACGACAACACAGATAAAAACAATAAGAACAGTAGAACACTAACCTTGCGAGATCACGTCCGAAGTGGTTACATAAGATAAAACTATAAATAGAGGGAGAAGTCAGATATAGTCAAATAGAATTACAAAGTGGGCTAAAGACCAAAAGCCACAACGCAGAAGACCTTCAGGCCGACCTCCTAAATAATGGAAGCAGAGGTAGGCGTCAGAATACCAAGAGGGGTAGAAAATAGGAAAGCAGGACAAAGTTCTAATAGAAGCACAAAAGAATCGGAAGCAGAAAAAGAAGAAGAAGAAAAAGAAAAGAGCTACTGATCAGGGGCTTTTCTTGATGCCAGCCAGGCTCTTGATAAAATTGGCACAAAGGCCTACTTTACAAATTAAAACGAGTGCTACCCCATACCTTCTATATGATCTTAAAATCATACCTAAAGGAAAGGTTCTTCCAAGTACAATTCAACCAGGAGGTTGTATCCTTGTATACCATCAAAATATGAGTGCCCTAAGGCAGTGTCTTGGGTTCAATTCTTTATTTACTATTTACTGCTGACCTGCCCACAAATGAGAATACAACTACGGCAACTTTTACCGACGATACAACCGTCACAGCAGAACATCGCGATCCAATTGAAACAACCCGACTGTTCCAGAATAACATTGATGAGATGTAGCGATGGACAGACAAAAGGCGTATGAAGTTCGACCAAAGCAAGTCAGTACACATCACATTCATCAAATGCCGTGAAAATTCTCCTCAAGTCTATATCAAGGGCCTACCGCTCGCCCAATAAGATAATGCCAAATACTTACTTATGGATTTAGATAGAGGCCTCACATGGCGTACGCATATCCCCAAAAAGAGTTATCAACTGGGCGCTAAATTTCGCGAGTACTACTGCTGGTTAATACGAAGGAGGTCCAAATTATCCCTGCAACATAAATTGTTAACCTACAAAATGGCCCTAAAACCGATATAGACCTACTCGATTCAGTTGGGGGAACCGCATACACCAGTACAGACTCAAAAAAATACGCCATTAGACTTGCAATATAGATTTTGAAGTAAATTAAAAATACATCATGTATGGCCACTGTTTAATGAGCTACAGAGTAGGTATCACAGGACATCTATTCTCTTGTCAATATTTCGTACAACGTATTTGATTAATGTCGTATGTTAAATAATAGATTGCAAATAAATACTTTTATTTAAAAAATATACATTATTAAATATCCTTTATAATACCAAACTTTTTTTCTTACGTGCGACCCTAAGTGCAGTTCCACCTCATTAATTTTTGGCATACTCTATGACAATTTAATATTTTGCTGCAAGTTGCTGAGATGTGCTCAGCATAAATAATAAACTTTATAAGCACATAATACTTTTATATTTGTTTGTTAGGCACAGTATTTGATTTGGGCATGTTCTAGTCACACGAGCTGGTTACATTCTGCATAACACTGTCTAGACTTCCTGGCTTTGACCCCTGTAAAAAAATGACATCGGTCTTGGCTTGGTCTTGTTGTTCTTAAAGGACTTCTTTTTTTTCAATTTCAGGGAAAACCAGCAGTATACATTTCTTTATATTCGTCTTCAAACCACGAGTGTCTTGAAATTCTACTTAGATCAATGAGTACCACCTTCCGCAATGTAAAAAGGATAGTCATTAGACAAATTCCCTTGGTCAACTTGCTGGAGCTCGAAATACATCCTCCTCCTCATCATTTCATATATTTGATCATCAACGTCTTCTTGATTACAGTTACATGGTCTTCATCTTATATATGGCATGCCTCATATTCTTCAATCATCGGATTTAATTCTGGATCATCATATGCATGAAATTTGAATTTTTCTTCTTCTGTGAAATTGTTCTCATTTCGAAAACGTGAAATACTTATTGTTAACACCAACTTAAACTAACACTAAAGTACAATGCTAACTGTATGTTGTCTAGGACATTCTCCTTTAAGTGCTTCGTTTCTTTCCCGACGTTGCGATCTTCTAGACTCTAGAATATTACTGGCTTCTAATGCAAAAACTGTGTGAGGTATTAACACAAACGCACAGAGGAATTACCGAAATTTACTGGGACATCACACAAGACATGAATTTTAGCAGACTCGGATGCCAAGTCAAATAAAATGTAGGGAGCATTCAGAAAACGAAAAATATCAATTGCCTAAGACACTAGAATACACAAACCCGTGTTGTGAAAAATATAACCAAAAAAACTAACATTGGAGTATAATTGCACCCCGGTTGATATTATAAGGGATATATTCTATAGTTACCTAAATTAATATATATTCAACTGCACATACCAAAAGCGTTAACTTCACTGAAAATATACTAAATATCTTTCGTATTCTAAAGTACCGTATATATAATTAGGCATCCTCTAAAGTTTAACTTTCATGAAGTGTAAAACCTTATTGATTTATAGGTACCGTTTCCTAAAAACGTCTAAGAGAGATCATACGTTGCAAGGTTAAAAGAAAAAGTGGCTACTTCTCAGCAACGCTTGTCACTGCTACTAGCTGCTTGAAAATGTGTTGCTCATACATATCTGCTAATAACGACATTATTTTTGTCGTTGATTGTAAATTTTTCCTAATATGGCAAATGTAAATATCTTATTAAATATAGACCACTGCTAACGTTCTACAAAATTTAAATTAAATTATTACGGTTGCAAATTAATACATAAGATTAATGTCAACGGCACAGATAACACAATGTAACAAATTTTAAATTTTTGTTTCTCTTCATTTTTTGATATTTCTTTATAAACTTCTTTTGTATCAACAGATCGGAAAAAAACAATTTCACATTTTAGCGGATATTTCCGCACCCAACGAATACATTTTTAATCTCCACAATGCTTAGCAGTTGAAAAATGTACCCCATAAGTAGTAACAACGAGAATAATAATAATAATAAAAATAATAAAATTAAAAATCTTTAATTTATCTTATGTCACAAGCATGGAACAATGTAAACACTTTCTAAAGCAGTCAAAAGTGAACAGTAGAACGTGGTTTTCTTCTGTGAACTTTGTCGTCATAACATATGAAACACCAGATGAAACTACCATCATAGCAGCATCACACCTGTCCTGGTAACTCTTCTCCATTGTTAGAAAGCACATTGACGTAAGCGTTCGCGATACTCTTCACTGACATACCCTAATGCAGTTTTATCGGCATTAATTTTTCAAGAGCAGAAATCTTCTCTATGTAATCTTTAATCGGTGGTCCAATAAATATACCGGCTGATACTTCTGCATACTTTGTAAAATCACCTTGCAGACCAAGAAGGAATCCCAGCATCTCAAAATCACCATATATATATCCCAATGGTAGCGGTCATACCTAAATCATTGATTAATTGATTGACATTATTCAGTAACAAGTTGACGTTTTTGTAGTCTTTCTTTAAATGAACGGAGTGAGCTACTGGGATTGATAGAAAGTAGTTTCCATTTTGAACCAAAGCAGCTTCGAGGCTTCTTCTTGAGCTGTCGATAAATAACCGGCACTCTTGAGGACTATAAACAATGCCAATGCCGTCGAAAACACCACAAACATCAAGACAATAGCACAAGTGAATCAGTAACTACGTAGAATGATGCAAAAGATTTTTACCTCTTTCGATACTTCGATATTTTACAGCTAGGATCTAACAAATTCTGCTCTTTCGGGCGTAATGTCAAGAACTCTACATTTGGGATAGCAGCAGGCAGTTCATCATTCCGTGGAACTGGTTGGATGGCGGATGGCTCACTTGGATAAACTACAGTTAACCTGTCTTTTTATACTTTGAAATGTCCCCCATGTAAAAGTAACATCATCGTGATGATTGGTCGGTTGTCTTCGTATTCCTCGGAACCGCAAACGGATTGATTTTCTGGTGCCACGCAGGCATCCTTCTAGAGTTGATGTACAGCTACCATACAACCTTTTAGGCCACCTTGGGTCTGGAATTCTTTTGAGGTGTCCATACCATAACAACGGCGTTTTCTCGAGCGTATCTATTATAGAGCCTTCTACCTTCTAATTGTTTCTCTTATGACCTGCTTCTGTACTGTCCAATCTAGACACTTCACAACTTCTTCTCCATGGCCATCAACATTCTATTTAGTGAACCGTTCATTATTCATACCTATGAGGCGTGTGCAGCAATACTTTCTGTAATGGTTTTATGTATTGTCTTTTTTGTTTTTTTTTGAAATCTCATTGCTCCATAGTGTAGAATTCAAGAGTTGGATTCTTCTTCTCCCTTGTACGACTTTGTTTAAACGTCTTCAGTTATGATCCTCTCGTGTGTGATAGTTACACCGAGGTATCTGTACACTATGCAGTGTTCAACTATTCAACTACACCATTATTAGTAATTATATTATCTTCACCGTATCCTCCTGTTACCATATATTTTATTTTACTCATATTAATGATCAATCCCTACTGTTTATAGTAATCTATCAATTTTCGTAACATATATTTTATGTCGTCGGCAAATAGTAATGTAGGTAGACAATTTTCTCCTACAGATATATAATATAGAAATTTTTGTAACGTTTGCAATCTTGTGTTTTGCCTGTGTCGGACCAATGCAGTAGCCACAGACATAGTAGGAGTTAGAACAGAACTTGCAGGTTCCAGGACATTTCAAAACCTTTCTTCGTGGGGACGTTTTTACAAATATAGTCAGCAGCAATTTAAACTATACTAAATTGTAAATGGAATAGACTCCAAGTATTACATCCTTCATAATTCTTTTCTTCTTTCTTTCTTTATTAGCCCGCAACATCCCATTGTTGGACAAGGGCCTCCCCCATGTGAGGGGTTGTTGATCTACTCTCCCATAGTGATCAATCCTCGTGGGAGAGAGGCGCAACCTTCGGGTCACCCATCCAAGTACTGACCGGTGCCAACGCTGCCTTAACTCTCCTGGATCGTACGTAAACGGGCGACGAATGTGCGCAACCCGGGACCTTCCTTTATAATTAGTATTTCAAAAGAAATTGATAAGAACTTTAAGTTCCTTTCAAAATTAAGAATTTTAAGGTATAATATAATATGAAAGAATCTCAAGTTCTTTTTAAAATCCGAAAATTTATGATGAAATCGTAAAACCAATGACACCACAGCAATCAGCATATCTGTATGCTGTAAAAATCGTTGAAAAACAAAGATAAACAAAAATGTTCTTGCATTCTGTAATTATTTCGTTTCTTTGCACGATCACTCGTAGTCTTGAATATACTTGAATTCATTTTAAATTAAAGTTTTCCATCTCAAGTTCTTCTTTGATTTTACATTTTAATTAGGTTTCTGGTATTGCTTTTTATTTCCCGTGCGAATATGACCACAGGCAGACATTTTTTTTCAAAGACATTTAATTTGGTTGAACCGAATTTCAAGAAGAAGGCTGTAACAAGTAACTTCATTATGATGTTATTTATGCTAGAGAAACTCTGACCAGTGGTAAACAATGTTTTTCGATTGGGAGGGTTTGCTTTATCAGCTGCAATTTCGTAATTACTAGATATTTGTATTCGAAGTTTCCCGCAATCAAAAGTTTTCTTGTTGTTGGCTCACTTTAGTAAGCAATTGTTGGCTTGAAATTTGAACGCTACGTTCGCTAATTAAATTTCAGGCTAAGATTAAACAAGTTTTGCATTTTCCTGCAAACAACTTTGTTGAAATGCAGTTAAGATTTTCATTTAAGTTTCTTTTATTCACTTTTGTTATTTGATGGTAATTAAACTTCTAAGTAAAAATAGTGAAATTTATTACATTCACTGATGACGAAATTGACGGTTGGTCTGCTTCAAACTGCATTGAAATAAAAATAAAAATCCATTAGCCCACCATCTGAAGTTATATTTTCAACTCGCTTTGAAGTTTATCTGGCCGGCATATAACATTATGTATTTAATTGCAAATATATTCTACATAAAAGTGTTGCATAAGCATTCTAGAGTAGCACTTTTGCTTTCATGTTTGTAGCCCGAGCTCCTTAAATTAATTATTACTGAAGTTGCTTTTACTAAAAAGCAAGGTAACCTCAATGTTGCTACTCTACGAATGGTATCTGGTTTACGAGATACCTGTAATAGCTACTAAAAACCTTTAGGTGCTAATGCTGTATTAACAAACTGATTAAACACAAAGTTACGTTAAACAATAAACTTTCAATAAAATTGAGATGTTCTGTTAATAGTTTAACATTAGAAAATTTTAGGTAACCATTTTGACAACTATAAATTAGCTAGGTACGAGTATGTATATTATATCTATATTATTGCTAACCATACAAACATATAAACCATATGTGTGTTTTGAATTAAAATAGTAAATATTCCATATTTTTAAGTTATCTTTTATGTAAACTACCTAAAGTATTACCTTCACCTGCTCTAACAGAAATCAGATTGTTTGTTGTGATTGTTTATTTAATTGACGCAAGGAATAAATTATTATGTTATAGTAATGTAATTAACAAAAAAAATCACAACAAACAATCTGACTTCTGTTAGAGGTAATACTTTAGCTATTTCAAGTAAAAATGATTACATATAAGAATTTAATAATTATATTACGATTTCAAATTTAGTAACCTTAAATAGCGATCCCGCCATTTTTTAAGAATCGTAGGCAACTCCAAGATTCCCATCCCACCCAGCTTACCCCGGCTCAGCACATTTCGTGCTATTCACAGGTTTAACATGCCTCACCCTTGAAAAACCCCATGCCCCAGACACCACAAACACCCTGGGAAAGTGCAGTGCTCAGGATTCGAACCTGAGCGACTTTGGTAGAATAACACCAAGCCAAGCGCTGCGGCCATTACTCTACCGCGGTCCCCTCGATCCCTCTAAGAAATATCACAACAAACTAACAAAAAAACTTTAAATAACTCTGTTGTTACCTTAATAGATTATGAGAAAAGAAAAATAATACATCAAAAACCCACAACCACCAAAACTATACGTTTTAACCTTCCTAATACCGGGTCAAACTACACTCATATAATACCAAGTGGGTTACATGTGTACCCCGTTTTATTTTCCTTGGAAATTTTTATTTATTAAAAAAATTATACATACATTCAACTTATTGACAACTATTCCATTTCCATTCCACTTTGTACAGTGTTCTAAGTAAACGGAACGGTTACATTGTACACATCTATTATGCGACTATCTATCGTTTCCTCTAGAGCAGATAGAATACCTGCCAGGGGCATTATTTGGGGGATCTCTCGCGTTTGCATTTGAAAGTTCCGGAAAAACGGCCAATATGTTCCCAACTGATATCTTCTTGACACATGTTCTTCCACTAAACTTTTACCTAGTAAAAGCAGAAACCTTCTCCTTTTGTCCAAGTAACAGATTTTTTCTTCGTCCTTGCCTTTATGTCCCATAAAATGAAAGCATTTATGGCTGCGATGTCCAAGGTATTACCGAAGATAACCATTGGCAAACGATTAGAACTGCAAATGACAGTATACTGTTTTGCCATCTTATCGGTGGTATCAAAGGACGCACCTTGGTATTGTTGTAATGCAATTCAATATCAGATTTATAACTATAATCCTTCCTACCAACTGCATTATCAAAATGTTCTGTGGATAAAAGAACGACCGCTTTATTTGTCTTTGGTACATATGAGACCAAGGTATGTTTTTTGGTGAAGGCAAACATGCTAGACTTTTCATGCTTCAAGCTCGTAAAAAAGCTGTCAAACGTAATTCCATGGCCACCCTTTACATATGAAACATGAACAACTCGTTCGCCCTGATTTTTCTCGGTCACATTTCCAACTTTTCCTAAATAAACTTGCATGTTCATGGTGAATGCATTTGAGGAGTTCGCTAAAGCCCAAATTTTAATGAGATATTTATCTGGTTTGCTCTTCATATCCCCCGGATTGAGTTTACAATAGGTATGATTGACCAAAAATTTTCGAATTGGAATTTCATATTTTGGGATTCCGCCCTGCATGGTGTGAAACTTATTTTTAGTTTACTTTCGATTTTTTAAAGTCAAGTAGGCCTTTACAGTTGAGCAAACACTATTTTAGTTCTAGGTAAACTAGCTTTTTCGTTCACAGTACGCCAAAGTGTTACCTAGAAAAGTTGTTCAGAATGAAAAGTTATGGCGTTATACAAATTTTCAGAATGATCGGCCTACTTTGATAAAATCCAGTATTGGTCAGTTTCCTTTTGTGTCAACTTCATTTTCAACTTCGTTTTGCGTCAACTTTGTGTCAGCTTGACTTTAAAGAAACAAATTTGCAATTGAAACTACAATCATACCTTGAGATGGGTTAATGATCACAAAAACAAAAATAGTATATTAAAGTATAGGTTTTTAAAACATGCGCGATTTTTCGAGCACGACGGCGCGGCCGGAGTGCTCGAAATAGAGCAAGTGTTTTAAAGACCAGTTATCCACGAATACTTTACGCTATTTTTTTTTTATTGGTACACTTTGAAATCATAAATACTGGTATTATTACTACAAAAAATGGTAATAAGAACTAAGAATGTAAAATGGTTGAATTCGTGATGTGACGTCAGTATACCTTTCGTTGTCATGGAAATGAGAAAAACAAATATTAATTCGCAATCTGTCACATAGGATTAATTGTTGTCACTACAGTTGTTACTGGTTGTACATATATTGCTTTAAAATGAGTTCTAACACTGATTACTCAAATAGAAAAGCAGAATCGCGGTTAATACCGCAAAAATCGGAAGACGCTTATAAAAAAGAATAAGACAAGTTCATCAAATGGATGGAAGAGCAAAAGGTAACAGATACAGATGAACGAGTTGTGCTTGCTTACCTTCAGAAAATGTCGGAGCAATTTCTCGGGTTGTTGATGTTGCCATGGTAACTTTAAAACACGCGCGTTTTTAAAACTTTGATTTAAACACTCTGAGGCGTACTTTAAATAAGCAAAATGGGGTACCAATAAAAAAAATATGTATAAGAAATTTTTAATTAAACTATTAAAACAAAAAACAAGTATTAAGTTATTCTATTAACCCTC
>JABXWE010032724.1:0-19254 GCA_014611495.1 Limonius californicus
TAGATTAAACGTAGCGAATCCTAGCGACGAAAGTGTAAATCTCGTTATGCTCGTAGGCGTATGTTCCGTTTACAGGATTAAGTAATGCATAGAAGCAAGACAGCCACCTATTAGAGTGTCTGGTATACACCAGAACATTTATAAACTCCAGCGACGCACGTTTTGTCGCATTTTGTTTGAAAACACACTTTGAATTTTAGAATAAATATTTGTTTATCAAACTTAGTATTACTTACCATTTGTTACGAATTCGTAAGCAAATTATGTAACCTTAGTAAACTTAGATAGGATGCCTTTTACCTCGCTTCCTAGAAATAATGTAGCATAAGCAAAAGATAAGAAGCGCAGACGTGCTTCTGCATAATAGAATCCAGTTAGTTACGGTTTTGGCTTCTTGACATTAAGATATTTATATTGTAATCTATGCAATTCCAATTATTGTTTATTAAAAATAAATTATTTGAACTAAACTCTAATTCGATACATTAATTGGCGCAGTCGGTAGGATCTACAAAAATTTAGTGCAACGAAATCGTTGAGGAGGACAAAAATCGTCGAATCACGAGATCGAAATTCTGAATTTTAGACTTAGTCTTTAATTGGAGATTAGAACTAAGCAGCTACCACCATCCAGGAAGCTACAACTACGAGAAGAAACCGCACTAGTAGTTGCATCAGGACAAACATCGCCGAGGTTCAACCAAACGGGTGTGGCTATTCGAGTACCTGTAGGTGGCGAGAACAAACATCGTCAACCCTCAAGCGCGCGCGAACCAGAGGACAAATATCGCCGATGGTTCGAGCAAACCCCAGGTCGAGGGCAAACATCGCCAAAGCCAGGGTTTAGTTTAAACAATAATGAAAACAACAGCGCTCTTAATATTGTAAGTCGCTAATAATTCGTTCTGCAGATCAAGAAATGGTAAAACGAGTTAGAATTAAGACTGCAATATAAAGCACAGCGTAATATTTAAAATTTGTTAATAATAAATTAGTATTGGTCTCAATTAAAGTACATTATTGCTAAGCTATTACAACAGGAGAACACAATTGCAGTTTAGCCTAGTAACACACTTTACAACAATTGCGAAAGGAACCCTTAAACAAAATTTAAAAATCATGACCCACTATCTTAAATTAATAAAAAAAAACTGTATCTAAATTTTTAGCAAGAAAACCATTTATTACGTCTATTTCAAAATTTGAATTTGGAAGTACCTGAACCGGAAGAAGAAGAAAGAAATCCAGAAATAATCATGGCTCAAGCGTCTCACTTAGATTATCTAAAAATTGTACATGACTACGGCGGCAGCCCCCCACAAACATTCGGAATACTTCCGATCAGCGGAAGTTATAATTGAGCATCAGCAGCTCAAGACCAATTTTTACAAAAATTAGTTTCATCAACGTTAAGAACCAAATTAACAAGCCGAGCACTTTTAGCAATCAGTGGGAGAGATATTTCCACCTGGAACGACCTCAAAAATATTTTACGAAGATCATTTGCCGATCAAAGGTCTGAAAGCTAACTCCTACGAAATTTAATGTTATTAAAACGAAAATATGAAACAGCTCAAGAATATTACGAAATTTGCCAACAAACGAAATGCCATTTGCACCCAATTAAACGAAGCAAATGAAGCTGTACGAATGGTAAAGAAGAATCAAAGACGATTTAACATTAAAAGCATATCTTAGTGGACTTACAGAAACTTTAGGAAGCTTTTTACGAAGTATGAGACCAACTACATTAGAAGACGCAATCAAGTATGTCATAGAAGAAGATAATGTTCTTTACATACGAAGATCCGAACAAAGTTTTCGAAAGAAACCCATGGCACTAATGCATAAACAATTAACAACACCTGGAATACGCGTTAATAGTGGCGCAATGAATGGGAATAATTCATGGTTACCTAATTACCAAAATTTTGGACAACAATCAAAAATGCAACACACATTCTTCCCAAACCATAGTAGATTCACCAATTTTCCGATACAAGGATCCAAAGTTCAAAGAAATTATCAGCAGACCCGAAATGTATTCGCACCCCAAAATCGTGCACAACCGCGTCCTACGCCTATGGACACATCAACAGCAACAAGAAGTACTGGACAACCTTCACGTAATGCATCCAATTTTCAACGATCAATAATGCAAAGAAATACACCCTACATACAGCATTCCAATCAACCAAGAAATTTTATTTCCGAGGAATTACATCTTCAAGAAGAACCTGAAGATTATTAACCCATTTCACATAACGAAAATGAAGAAGAAATTTACGAAGAAGAACAGGAATTTACCTTGGGTACGTCCCTGACGAACAATACGTAGACAACTATATACAATCATATGAAGACACATGTGACGATTATCAAACACTACCGGAACTAATAGAAATAAATCAACAAAGTTCAACACTACATGTACTACTACTACTACACTGTATCTACATTCCGCAACTCAAATCAAATTTCTTTTAGTCGATACCGGAGGATCAAGAACTCTTATCAAACCACAGATAGCTAATACATATTTTCCAGCACTGATAGTAGAAGAACCATTTCAAATTCAAACGGCACATCAAACTTCAATGCATCATGAAACTGTAACAATAAAATTACCTTAAATTTTTAAAGTCAAGCTAAATCACAAATTCCACTTATTTAATATCGACAACAAATATGATGGACTAATCGGAATAGACTAATTGAAAAAATTAAAATTAAAAGTGAATTTTAAAAAAATTTCCTAGGAGCTCCACAAACACACATAAAATTATATTCAATGGAAGAGATTAATTATACTATATTAAACGAAGAATCAGCAAACCCTCAAAACATCAAATATTTACAAAGAAAAAATTTACAGCAACTACACCTAGAACATTTAAATGATGAAGAAGTCACCTTAATAAGAAATCTGTGCGAGAAATTTAAAGACATCTTTTTATTGTGATCAAATCCCTTTAATTTTTAGCAATCAAATCAAAACAAGTGACGAAATTCCAACATATTCAAGAAACTACACGGCACTACACCAACAAGAAGTTCTAAAACAAATTGAAAAAATGTAAAAGATGAAATTATTCGACCATCCACGTCACCATGGAGTTCACCAGTATGGGTGGTACCCAAAAAGGCAGGCGCCTCTGGGAAACAAAAATGGAGAATTATAATGAATTATCGAAAAACTAATGAAAAAGCAATTGGCAACAAGTACCCACTTGCAAATATTACTGTTTTGTTAGAGAAACTTGGAAAATGCCAATACTTCACTACCTTAGATTTAACATCAGGTTTCCACCAGGTAGAAGTTGAAGAGAAAGACGTCCCCAAAACGGCATTCAATACAGAAAACGGACATTACGAGTTTAAACGTGCACCGTTTGGACTTAAGAACGTACCCTCTGTTTCCAACATGTTATGGACTACATTTTTCGAGGAATTCAAAACGAAAAATCTTCAGTATACCTTGAAGATATAATCATTTTCTCCAAATCACTGCACGAACACATATCCCGAATAAGAGAAGTATTTTTGCGACTTAGAAAAACAAATTTCAAAATTCAATTGAACAAAAGCGAATTTTAAAAAAATGAAGTTCAATACCTAGGACATGTTATAACACCACAAGGAGTAAAATCAAACCCACACAAAATTAAATAATTAAGAATTACGCTATTCCAAAAGCACAGAAGGAAATTAAAGGATTTCTCGGACTACTAGGATATTACCCAAAATGTATAAAGGACTTCGCAAAATCAACAAAACCCTTACCAAATGTTTAAAGAAAAGAGCTACGGTTATATTATCACCCGAATATAAAGAAACCCTTAAAAATTCAATATAATTTTAGCCAATAAACCTATACTTCAATATCCAGATTTTACTAAAGAATTCAATCTCACAACAGACGCCTCCAATTATGCAATAGGGGCTATACTTTCACAAGGCCCAATAGGCAAAGACCTACAATTAGCATATGCCTCAAATACATTAAACGAGTCGGAACAACGATACTCAACGATCGAAAAAGAACTATTAGCGATCATTTGGGCAACTAAATATTTTAGACCATATCTATATCCATGACAATTTAAAATAATTACCGATCATAAACCACCTTAATGGCTCAACTCTTTAAAAGAACCTAATTCTAAACTCGCCAGATGGAGACTTAGATTACAAGAATTTGATTGCGGTGTCACACACAAAAAAGGTAAAGCCAATACTAACGCCGACGCATTATCGCACACACCAATTAATCCAATTGACACACACTCTATGATAGTAAACTTCGGCACCACATGGAAGAAGTAATAAACGATATATTGACTAACGCAGACAATGAAGAAATTAATGAAACACCCATCAATCAAGAACCCGATTTACGTAATTTAATAGGTTCAGAAATAATTTCTACAGATACAGCACACACACAGCAAGAATCCACCAGCAGTATACCTATTTGTGAAGACGCACTCGATTCTAAAAGGCACCATATAATCTTCAAAATTATTCATGAAAAAGGATTTAAAGTAAAAAAGGAAAAGAAAGGAAAAAATTAAATAACAACTGTTTACCTTGGAGACGGAAATTTGAACATCAATCAATCAATCAATCAACCATCTGGAAACTATTACTGTTTATTCCCACCGAAGAAATGAATCAGATAACCTGCAAAATTATAACAACGCATTTTAGGAACTAAAAACCCCAATTTTTCAAATTATAAGTAATTATCATGAAGGCAAAACCAATCACATAGGTATTCAAGCTACTTGTAGCGCAATTAAACGTTTACATTGTTGGGAAAATTTAGAAGATATTATTACAAATTACATCAATTCATGTATGACCTGCAGAAAAACAAAATATGTGACACATCCGCACAAAGAACTTGTAAACATAACCAGTACACCAAATCGACCATTTGAACATCTACATATCGAAGTATTTCAAATAGAACGAAACAGGTTTTTAACAATAATTGACGCATCTTCACGTTTCGGCCAAGTTTATTATTTAACGTCTAAAAACAACACAAAAGTAAGAAAATATCTAATTACTTTTATATCACAATATACCCCAACCCCTACCCAAATAACAATGGACGGAGGTTCAGAATTAGACAATGAATCGATTAAAGAACTATTGAATATACATAAAATTAATGTACCTATTACTACACCCCTAAATCATCAATCTAATGGCATGATTGAAAGAATCTATTCTACACTGATAGAAAATTATAGAATTTTAAAATTAAGCCATTCAACACATTCATCCAAAGAGACAATGAAATATGTTATAATCGGTTATAACAACACCATACACTCTGCTACGAAATTTACCCCATTTGAAGTAATATACGGACACACAGCCATAAGAGACCCTTTTGACATCCAGCTAAGCTACCAATATTATGAAGATTACACTAGCAACCACCGAATCAAATTAACATCATTTTATAAAACCTTGCAAGAAAACCTTCAAAACGACAAAGAAATTTCATCGCGAAGAGAAATGATATATTATTCGAGATAAATGATCAAGCATTAATAAAAACTCACGTAAGAAATAAAGCTAAAAATCAATACGAAGGACCCTGTACTATCTTGTCCATTAGCGAAAACAAAATAGCTACTCTTGTAGATAAAAAGAACAAGAAAAGGATAAGGCATTTAGATGAATTAAGTAAACCTGTTAAATTAAATTAACAGCTACAAAGAAGTACCATTATTATCACTCATACTCATTGCCAATGCAGATCGAAGAAAATAAATACCAAGCCATTTAACCACCGCATAAATTTTTGTTACTTTCGGAATCTAACTACATTACTACTGATGTACGTTGTAAACAATTACGTAAAAATAAATTTATATGCAAAATCCAAGAACAAATGAATTTTGAAAATTCTCTCTGTGAATCGCAGTTAATATCATTTTCAAATGTTAATAATTGTAAACCAAAAATGTTTGTATTAGAAAACAATAAAGTTAGAACCTATGGATAATTGTAATAACTCACGAGTTCATAGGGAAAATAAATTGTAATCATGATCATAGAAAATTACTATTATTAGGTACTTATACAGTTCAACTACCTGCTAATTGTGAAATACAAATCGACAATAATCTACTAAAGACAAACCAATATTCAAATTCTATATTTAAAGTAATTCAATTACCAAGGACAAATGTAACTTACAGTCAATCAGTGAACAATGTTGTCCAATTTCCTAAATTGCATTTAGAAAATATTGATTTAGATGATGTACAACTGCTTAAAGAAAAATTGATAGATTCTGTCTTAATTTCAAACTACCTACCTCTGTAGTTCAAGCTTGTTAAATAAGTAAATAGATAATAATACGTTGCAAATTTGACTTTAGTTGGAAAACCAACTATTTGTTCTGCCATTGCTGCTGCACCGTCAGTACATACTCCGATGCGTTATACCGTTCTAGCTCTACTTCTTTTAAAACTTATTTTCAAACGTTTCTGCGACCCCCAATAATATTTACGCGATCACCTGATGGGCCGAGCACCTAGTTTGAGAAGCACTGTATTACACAACTCCAACTAGTTGCTAAAAGGCAAGAAATATTATTAACCCCGTGGAGTATTCATACCTACTCCTACAAATGATCATTCGACCTGCATTATTGTATTGGTAATGCGATGTATATCATGCATAACGTAATTAGGAAATGGTTAGTAGATGACACATACAAACCGTATAAACAATTTTAAGTTTAAGCAGAAAGCATTGTAAGTTGAATCAGAATATAAATCAGGTAATATGTTTTATTTAAGCTGGGTGGAATAATTTTGCCAGTTAAAGCTTTATTTGATAATTAAGATGATAGTGGAATTAATTCTGTAGTAACTAACTAAATTTTGAAAATGAATACAAATTACTACAGCAATGGAGAGCTTGCATTTTAAGTAAAATCAATCAGCCAACGAGCAGGTCGATGTGTAAGTTCAAACAGTCCTGTGTTAATCAGGTAGTAAGGTAAACCTGGGAGACGGATTATAATGCTAATGCAAATACCCATTATACAATGATTAAAAGATATAATAGAAATTGTTCGTTCACCAGTTGTGCTAGTTCATATAATGAATCTTCTGGTAACTATGGTTCAAAATATAAATTTTGTTATTTACCACGATAAATAAATAAATACTCGGTTATTAAAACTTTCTAGTTATTACGTCAAAGTTTGCCATGAAAACTAAGTATAAAAGTGCGGCATGTCACATCAGTTTCAAGAAAAATAGCAAGTTGCCAAAAATTAAATTAGCAAAGCAAATTACCTACGGCACTGTCATGTAAGCTGCCTGTACATTGGTCAGCTTCACAAGTAACGATAGGCATCAACCTGTTTAATCCGAGAGGGGCATAAACATCTGGAATTGACTATAGAAACTTATCAATTCCATAATAGTTTTGATTTTAGTTCACGAAATAGCTTCCAACACAATTCGTTGGAGGATTTAATTAAGAACAATAGAATATGCTAAAACGTAATGCATTCCCAAAAATTCGTTTTGTCTCAATGTTATAACTAAAATCCTCATATTTAGTATAAATTATACCCGGTTTTCTTGCACAAATTCAACTTTGTTCCCTCTTGAGGCAAATTGTTTTTAATTATTACGACTCGTGCTTTAAAGAGAAATAAAGATTATAGGAACAGCGAAATAATCCTCCAACTGGCAAATAGCAAAAACGATAAAGTTATTTTAAAGTCGCATGTTGCCTGTTAAATGCTGTAGCCAAATATATATGTTTTTGCTTGCAGATACTTGTCCCGTGGGAACTTTTCCTTGTTTAAATTATGGTATATGCGTACCCCAACGAAGTATATGCAATAATCACAAGGACTGTCCCAACGGCGAAGACGAAGAACCCGTCCTCTGTAGTAAGTAAATGAAATGATAATATTTATCCCCTGAAATCCCAATTTTCATTTTCGCCAGATAAATATTTTCAAAGCGCACAAAATCACTGCGTTCCTACACATAAAGTTTTTAAACTAACATAAGGGAAATACATTTTAAATTCTAATCTAAATCGAAGAAAATACATTATCTGTATTATTTGCGCTTAATATAAGAGTTTTAAGTTAATTTCAAGTTTAGTTAACACTTTTTATTGCCTCTAACGACACAAAAGCGAAATGTATACAGTTTTACATAACTAGACATACTGCTGCAAAAAGAGAGTAAAATCAGAAATATTTTAATTTAACATGGAATGTTTCGTTATTGCATTTAATTGTCTCTAAATTTAATATTCTAGTGTTTATTTACTTGCTCTATTTATATACTTTGCAGAAATAGCCTATACTGTAATGGCACCAAATCGCAGGAGTGGCATTAATAAGCTTTTCAAAAGTCAGCGGGCCTTCGACGAAAAATGCAAAATACTGCAGGGCACCGGGGAGGGGAACCTTTAACTTTATTCTCAATTTTGCAAAAGCGAACCGGGAGATTGATAGTCCACGCCGAGTCCTTTTCGTCTCCAATTTTGTTCTCTTTTTACTAGTAGCTCGGTCTGCAAGGATATTACGGGATAGTGACTGACTAACGCTATAGACTGGAATCCCACTGCTAGACCTTCTGACTGTCCCCTCACTCCTCTAAAAGATGCCTTGAAAAAAACATATATATATCAATACGCAAAATTTTTAGTTATTGCATTGGATTTTTCCATCTCTGACCGCCACGGGTCGAAAGCGCACCCAGAGTGAGCTCGCCGTGGAACAGCGCTGGTGGAAGGAAATGGAATAGCTATTCGCGACCTCTAACAATTTTCAGCGGAAAAAACGAAGCTAGGATAATTATTGAGCCGCCCCCGGCGTCTCAAGCAAAGGTTAAAAATTAACATTTTCCAGCGCCACGTGACAGGGTTGCTGTTTTTGTTTCAACCGCTTCCAGATTGCGCGGGTTACTATAGTGCATTTTAGAGTCGCCGTGCACCATGGAGAAGATAGGGCAATGGTTTTCTTATAGGACAAAAAATGACATTGTTGCCAGTATTCGTAATCTCTTAACAATAGCACGTCGGGTATATTCTGTTCAGAAGTTCTCAAACAAAAATAATATTAACCAATCAAGATAATAATGTTAAGTTCTTAATTTGCTTTGTTATATACAATGAGGAATTTCTCTTTGTAAACTAATGTGATTTTCAAAATGAATCATACACATGGAGAATAATAACAGTACTCAGGAATTTGTTAATGGGTATTTATTTTTGTTTAATTACTATAAATTCTTGTTCATACCATGTATGACCATATATGGTATGGAGCCAAGTGAATAGGTATATAATTGCGAAAAATATTACTGTTAAGGCAAATGACGTTGAAAATTTAATCAATGAAGCATATTCTCAAGTGACACCAGAAAATTGGAGCAACTACGTAGGCCATGTGGAGAAAATAGAAAAGACAATGTGGGAAGTTATGTGATCTAAATATTTTTAGCGAAAGTGATAATTAACTAGAAACATGTCGTATATTTCTCAAAATCTTCATAATTTTATGTAATTTATTTTCTCAGTTATATAATAGTGCTTGCATATTATATCAAGCTGGTAATTGGTTTGTTTCTTTTTACTCTTATAAATATGTAAATAATAAACCATCAATAGCAGTTAGCAAAAATTGTACTCTCAGGTTTAATAAAATATAAACGTTTTAGGACCACTGAACCTGGCATTTAACAACACACCTCTTTTAGGGGTTACAATAGCATTACCATACTTTAAACCTTTGTGTGAAAGGGATTAAATTTTATGTCTTAAAGGTGCCTCACAAATAAGTTTGACAACCTTGTATTTGTATCTTTGCGCTTTAATTTGTGTCAGGAAATCCATTTTCGTAAACGTTATCTTCAAAGTGAAAAATGCTAGAAGGCCTAACTCGAGTGGCGGCGGCAATAAAAACCCGGAGGTCTATTTTGCGTCTGTAGTAGGTCAACGGCAAATATCCTCAGCTAGCTGGCAAAACCTCACCCAGATATCTCGCTACAATGTTTGCCGGCAGCCGTTAACAGTTGGAGAAGCGTAAACGATTTTTTCTGAGGCTCTAATTTTCGGAAGAGAAAGAGCTAGCTAAATTTGGCTTACGCCACCAGCAGCAGCATTTACTAGTACTATGGGAACCATGGAACAGATCTAATCGGCTTACGTAGTCTTCGTTAGGATTCTGCGACTAAGGAGCATAGAAGCGACGACCGACGACCACGTCTAAATAGCGACGTACCGATTCACCAACGCATTTTCTATTGTGTGTTTTCCTCGGTTTGCGTCACAACGTTCAAAATTGAATGTCTCTAGAAAAACTATAACTTTATTGTTGCTAAATTATTAAACTTAAGATGAAAATTTACTTATTTTTTAAGTGTAGAAAGTAAAAAAAGAACAACAACAAAATATTACCTATGTTTAAACGTAGAAAATTAGAATGGGTTATTAGATATGAAATGAACAAATTGTTCGTTATCTATATACGAAAAATAGTCAATATTTTCACAATAAGCACACCGTCAAAAGCAACCAAAAAGTTAAAAATAATATTTTATAACTTAACACTCGTCGCTTGTCTTGAATCAGTCAGGCAATTGATCGAGCGAAGGGAGAATGAAGGTAAGAAGCAGCGACTGAGTAGCCGCTGAGAAAATACACATATTTAGAAGCATTGTAGATGTCTTGTCGCTACTCAGTAAATGGAGTAAAAAGCGCATTAAAGGTGGGTTTTCCTCCACGGTCGCCAGTCGCCGACAACTTTAACTAAGTAGCGACGACCGATTCGCCGACGTATTTTCTGTTGTTCGTAGGAAGTGCAAAAAGAAGGAACAAAATATTACCCATGTTTAAACAGAGAAAATTAGCATGAAATTAGAATGTTGGAAAAGCGGATTGAATATGAACTGAACAAATAGTTCGTTGTCTATATTTGAAAAATTATGCATATTTTCAAAATAACTACACCGTCAGAAGCAACCGAAATCATTGTAGATGTCTTGACGAATTAGTTGTCGTTACTCAGTCGTAGCCGTCGGCGACCGTGGACGCGAATGCGCCTTAAAGGCGGGTTTACCTCCACGGTCGCCAGTCGCCGACGACTACGACTAAGCGACGATCGATTCGTCGACGTATTTTCTATTACTGTGCTTCACCTCCTACTAGGACCTATGGCATACTCATACCATATATACCGTTTGGTAAGTGTTTCGAAAGTGGGGTGTGCATTTGGTTTGCAACTATTCTTTCGCCAAGAACTACTACTCTACTAGATAGAAGAATTATCAATACAGAAAAGCAAACCTCCTGGTTCTGGGGCTAGTAAACTGTCAAAGCAACCCCATGATTGCTGTCCCACCGCGCTTACCTCGGATCAGCGCACGTAACGCTATAAACGATTATAACAGCACCCCCCCCGACACAAACTATGCTACATAACTATCCCCGTTGTTCCAGAAATAAATAAAAGTCGGGCTACAACGGGAGTCGAACTCGCGTCGACCGCTTGCGATGTGGATTCTCCATCCACAACGCCACACAGTGGCCTGTAACATTCTCAAAGGCACAAACAGGCACGTTTTCTTGGGCACTTAAAAACCAAGATAATTATTTATCCATTGATTTACTACCGTTGCTTGTGGTCGGAATGACAACGATTTCAGTGTCACTTTAACCATCATCTTTGTCATCACCAAGTTCTTTTGATTTAAAACCATTTCCACATTCTCTGATTTACTAGAATGTTCGGCTACTGGCAAATAGATATTCACTTCAACATAACCTTCAAATGTAAAATCTGTAAACAATCCACTTTGTTTGCAGCGTATTCCAAACAGAAAGTTGTAATTCTTCGTCATCATCTCAGATTGTTACCCCCGCCATTTCACTTTTTTCTAAATTCTATCAATTTAGCTAACGCTGCCCAATAAGATAATTTTTGGTGATACTTTCCTTCAAATGCTCGTATGATCTTCCATAGTGACGGGAGTATCTCAAAGGAAATCATTAAAAATTTTTGATTTCGATTTTCGACCATGTCTCTGATGCATAGGTAACTATTCAAAGATAAATTGGTTCTAAACTATTCTTTTCCGATGCGGATATTTTGACGTGAATACTTCAGTTTACCATATGCAATCCACGCCAATTTTATTCGCCTATTCCGCTCTTCCTTTTGCTGGTTTTCCGTGATGCTTAATATTTGCCCAAGATATTTACATATAATATATATATATATATATCTGTTTTTGTAACAAGCTGAGATCCAAATAAATTTAGGACAACCCGAGATCCGCCATAAGGGAATGGGTTATTAGAGTATATTTCTTATTAATGGCTTTATAATTAACAACTCAAACCCTACACCTTTAGAGGGGAAACAATTTTGCGATTTTAATGTACGTGATAAATAAATAACGACGCGAGATCCGTAACAGCATAGGTAAAGTCGAGATCCATGTTTGTATTTTGGGACATATGTAACTAAACGTGACATCCGCCGGCGTTGCCGAAGTTTTACGCTACTCTTAGCCTTACAGCTGCTTTAACTGTTATCTTGTTTACGCATACCACTGCCGGCCACTGCTGATATGCGCAACTTGTGAAAAATTCTGCAACGCTTGCATGTTGTACTAAAACAGAACGAACATGTGTTATCTTAAATGTTACGTATTTTAAACAAGGTTCGCATATCAATATATTTTTATCAATACACTTTGTTGATTGAGCGTTTGAATGTTATATCAGCACTTCTTTGCGAGATTTTCGTAGCATGTTAACTGTGCAGACATTTTCTGCTTTTTAAAGGAATACTGTTTTGCTTCAAGTAGGAAATTTAACGTATGTTGTGGGTACATTTGGTCCGCACTAGGTTTAACATGTTATATTACAAGGAATAAGTGAAAGATATTTATTAGTTTGATTATTATGCTTGTGACTAAAATATTTTTAATGATTTACCTATAATTTAAATAATTTAAAAATTTTTGTGAAATATATTTATTATATAGAAGGAAAAAGCGTTGGCATACAAAATTATTATTGTCAGAACATCTTAGCGTTAGTTCTGTAAAAGAGCGCACGCGGCTCTCGGATTCAGGATTTGTGTCGATCTCCCACTTTTTCCCCCATAGGTCGCTGCCAAAGTAAAACGATTTGAAATTTCTGAACTGAGAATTTTGAGACGTATAAAACTCTACATTTTCTGTGTTTTTTTATAATTACACAAATGGCAACTGTTGAATGTGGTTTCTTCGGTTTCATTTTTTATATTTAAAAATTGTGCCCTAAATGCCCAAATTCGGTTAATTTTATTGGCCGGACCAAATGTACCCCCAACGTACCCTACGTTACAAAAGTCATAAGGCGTAAATAATTTGAGATATAGATATTTTAAGTGCTGATAATGGTAACTTACATCTTAATAATAAAAGTCATGGTACCTAAGATCCCTATCTTAGTTAATTATTAGTACAGCGCGGATTATATGAAAAATGCATATTCTTTATTTTTAGCATATTTAATTTTATGTCTTCAAATCTTTACGATTTGCACAATTACGAACCCATTGACACTAATTTTATATTGCATATTTTGCATACTTGGGCTTTTGTTGCATATTTTATATTGCGCATTTGCTAATTGGTGTGCTGCATGAAGACGTCCTGTACAAATCATATTTAATAGCTTCAAAACAACTTCACCAAACAAATAATTTGTCCATAACTAGATTTGTGAACGACGGATTATCCAATTTCTTTTTGCCTTAGTGTGTTCAGAAAAAAATTTGTTAATGTTGTCAGATGCAGCACCATATATGGTCAAGGCGGGGCAAAATTTGAAAATATTTTATAGTAATTTAATTCACACTACTTGCTTAGCACATGGAATTAATAAGGTCGCTGAAAAGATCAGGGATCAGTTTCCTTTAATCAATGATTTAATTAGTAACATAAAAAGAATTTCCTCAGGGCCCCTTTAAGAATTCAATTTTAGAAAGAGAGACTTCCCAATAACTCCATTGCCTCCACAACCTGTAATTACCAGGTGGGGTACATGGCTTGAAGCGGCACTTTTATATGCAGAAAATTATGAAAAAATTAAAGAAGTGGTTTTAAACTTGACTGATAGTAGCCAAGCTATTACACGGTCAAAAAAATTGTTGGAATCTCGGGAGTTGCCTTGCCAACTTGTTTATTTAAAAAGCAATTATAGTTTTGTGCCTAAAACTATTTCAGATTTAGACAAACGTTCAATGTCATTAGCTGAATCTACAGAAATAATTGATAATTTTGAACATTTATGTTCAAGAGTTAAGGCAAAAGTTGGAAATACAGTTTACGAAAAATTAAGTAATGTACTCAAAAAGAATTCTGGATACGGTATTTTAAATGATGTTGCAAAAGTTTTACGAGGAGAAGTCGCAGAATTAGTGTTAAGTGGACATTTAGTTACAAAACTGAAAAATGCTCCAATTACATCTGTCGATGTAGAAAGAAGTTTTTCTATATATAAATATATGTTTAGTGATAGGAGGCAATCATTTTTGTTGGAGAATTTTGAAAAACATTTGATTATCAATTGTTTTAATAATATGTCTGATTAATATGAACGTTTTTATTAATAATTAATTGTAATTAGCTTACTAGTAATAACCATAATAGTGTAAGATTATTTTTTTAATGTATCTAATTGTCTTTAATTAATCTAATAAATATTCTTAATTTCAAGATTTTCTATCTTTTTTCTTTCCAGAAGGCAAAAGTAGTTGCATATCTTGCATATATTTGGTTATATTTTTTTAAATCTCTGCATATTTTCGCTAGAGACAGTGCATATATATCCGCATATTTTTCAGATTTTCTTTGCATATTTTCCGCGCTCTATACATAGTATGTACTTAAAGTTTTATTTGGACCAAATGTACCCAGAACAGAACACAAAAGTTAAATCTTGGGTTTCTTTTAAAATTGGAATAACTAAACTAAAGGGAATCTGCTTTTTAAAGTTCAATATGAAGCCTTTCTGTAGTGTAATATCTTAAAAGAGAAAAAGGTGGAACGCAGCTTAAGGGAAGAGTTTGGTGCAAAAAGATCGTTGCTTGTATTGCAGCAAACGTTAAACTTAAACTTTTCGAGGCACCTTTTCAAAAACAACGCAAATAGCGAAAGTATCGAAAAAATTATTGTATTACCAAAGGATCGTAAAAGAAAACACATGATTGCTCTTTTACCGAAACTTCAATTTTATATGATGGAAATATAATTATACCTGCATAGGTGGGTCTCTATGCAGCTGAAAAACAGACTTTATCGACAGATTATTTCTTTTTTATAATTTGCATCCTTCTAGCCACTTCGCATCTATGTAGCTGGCTGGGTGGGCTACGCCACAGTTGGCACATTTTGGTTTGCTGTTTTAATTCATTTTGTATTCATTTGTGTTGTGTTGTTCAGCACATTTTACGCATCTTGATTCTCTGTTGCAGAATCTGTTAGTGTATCCATAAGTTTGGCAATTCTTCCATTGGGAGGCAAGTTTTGATTTTCTTACGGATTCTATTTCAACCTTCATCTCACCTTTTATCTCGTATTTTTTTAATGTCTTTACCGTTTTTAAAACTTAGCATAAATAGCGGAGAGGGTTTCTTCTCTTTTCTCTGCAGAATATTAACGGCTTCTATTATTTTGTATCCTTGATGAGATAAATTTTCTACTATGTTTTCTGGAGCGCATGAAAGGCGCGGTTTCCTCGCCATTACTTTCATGGTTCTTGTTTGTTTATTTTCGTACGAGTGCCAAAGGTGCTTTTTTTCATTTAGTAAGTTTGTAGTAAGTCTTCTATATTCTTCTGCAGAAGCTGCGTTTATTTTCACCTCCTTGATAGGTATTCATTATAATTGCTTGAAATATAATTTTTTTGATTTTAATCCGCGCTGTAATGCATCATAGTCTTTAATTTGGCTCGAAACAATTATATGTTATACATAATAACGCTGCAACCCTTTCTAGGAAGATATTCAAGTGAGAGGCGCTAATACAAATGGGGAAAACAATAATAACATTTTGGAAATCTTTAACATCAGTAAACACAAACCCAAAGGAGTGCTATTATCAGGCTTAGGATAAATATTAAATATGCACCTAAAATTTGGAATATATGCACGCAAATATTCACGTAGAATACCGAAAGTAAGCACTTAAATATGCACTTTAAATTATAGTTGTTTAAGTATAAGTAGGGTCTGGATAGATACAAAAACTGATACTAATAAAAGTAATTAATAATAAAATAAATTTAAGATAATAATAAATAAAATTAAGATTAATTATAAATATTATTGTTACATTTAGTAATTACATGATGTAGTAAATAGTCGCTTTAAATAAATAGGTACCGGCGTTATTTACTGCCTGGTGCTCACCACATCCCACATGTCATGTATTTCGTACGCGACAACCGGGTGTGTGCGAGCAAGAATAGGAGAGCTTTAACCTTCCGCCTTGCAGGCCAAAATCCTTCATGGGGCATAGAACCTCACTATCAATAAATTTTTATTATCAGAAAGAAATCAAGTGGGAAATATACGTTTACCTGGGCCATAAACCCTAAACCATTCTAAGAATTGAGGGAAATGAATTTGCACTGACTAGTAAAAGATTAGCATGAATCTCTGGAAGCGCTTAATCTTAAAATTTAGGAATATTCCCCAAAAATAGAAACAGATGTGTTTTTCATGCTGTCCGACTTTGAAGATACTGACAACTATCAAAATAATTATAGTTGATACAGATTGATATCAAAATTTTAAAAGTATGCAGCATTTATCAGAAACATTCAAAATATGGATTTGCATTTATGCAGATATGCAAATGCATAATTATCCAAAACCTAGTTATTATTCTAGAAAACAGGCTTCTTCCGAAAACAATTACAGCCGAACAGGTACAATAATAAATTTTTAGTTTAACAAAATTATTACCTACCAAAAAATATTATATAGGTTTTCTAATCTAGATTATTATAACGTTATATTTATAATATATATATTATAATTATAACCTCTGACACTCACTTAAAATATTTCTGCTTGCTAGTGTAAAGCAGACAATATTTGCTATTGATGTCTGATAATCTACGACTTTTATCTTGTAACAAGAAAACATAGCACTTTCAATTTTACTTGTACCGACCGAAAGTAATTTTGCCCTTTCTAAAGAGTTTACGCTAACAGATGTACCATCTTTGCCATCTTCTATAATTTCAAAAACATACATTAGTGTAATGACACCCACTTCATACGTTCTGTATTTAGTTGCAATGCTTTCTTTAACAGTTAAATTAATTAAAAAATTATTACCTGGTTCTATCAAAACATTTATATTTTTTTAATTAAAAACTCAACTACTAGGAACTTAAATTAATTTTCGATAAAAGATATTTTTCGTTTGTTCTACATAGATAGTTTTGTTTGTATACCATACATTTCCTTTCAGTAGGGATGTCTAGCTATTGCTTAATGCAGAAAATATACAGAGCGCGGTTTTAGACTTTTGTGTTTCATCACTGTAACCTATCTTTCTAGTGAGAAGTAAAGAAGATAAATAGTGCCTACACGTAAATTTATTCATTTGTTTTTTTTTTTCAATTCTGTAGCTTAATACTCCAAAATAGAAAAAGATAGAACATAGCTTACGGAAGGCAAAAGTTTGGGGCAAAAACACAGTATAACCCGGGTTATTAGATGCCATTAGACAAGAAAATATTGCACAGATAATATATTACAACTGCATTTGCAACGATTCTGTAATTTTGAGTTAATTTTAATATACAGGGTGTTTCGGAATTGTACGGTACTATTTTAGGGATGTATTCTCCAGCACAAAATAAACAAAAAAGTTCATACAAACATATGGCTCAAATTAATTTATTACCGAGATATTGAAAGTTAAAGATAAATAACTAAAAGTCCGAAGTTAATCAAGTAGTCAATTGCATACCGCTTAGTTTTTTAACAGTTGATTAAAACATCCGTCATTAAATCTGTTGATTAGTATTAAGTAACCTGTTTTACTAGTTCATGCTCGTTTTCGTCTGAGTTAATAGTACTTTGGAGACTCTTCAGTTTGTTATGTCATGGGATACACCACAAATTTGTTCAGTATTGCAGAACAAACAGACATGCTTTTAATTTATGGCGAGATACGTAAAAATGGCGCTGTTGCTGTTCGAAGATACCATGAAACATTTCCCACTAAAAGGATACCAAATCGTAAAACGTTTGAAGGCATTGAAAGACGTCTTAGGGAGACTCGCACGCTAAAGCCTGAACGAATAAACGCTGATCGGCAAAGATTTCGACGAACTGCAAACGTTGAAGAAGGGATACTCAATGCTGTTCAATTATCTCCTAGTACTAGGACCAGAAGATTGTCACTTCGTTTCAATTTATCCTGTACAAGGGTATGGCGAACATTGCGTGAGCAGCAATTGTATCCATTTCACGTTACGTCTGTGCAAGATCTGTTATCAGAAGATTATAACAAGCCCAGAAATTTCTTCCAGTGGTTAATTCGACAATGCGCACGAGATCCTAACTTCCTTAGCTGCCTGCTGGGTACCGATGAATCATGTTTTACAAGAAATGGTATTACTAATTTTCGAAACACTCGTGCTTGGAACGAAGAAAACCCTCATGCGACTGCTAGTACGCATTACCAACATACCTTTTCATTAAATGTCTGGTGTGGTCTTCTTGGTGACAATCTCATCGGCCCCTTCTTTTTATCAACAAGGCTTTCAGGAATATCTTACTTGCATTTTTTGCAAAATGATCAGTATGACCTTCTAGAAGACATTCCGATTGCCAATAGACAGGGGATGTGGTCTATGCACGACGGTGCCCCTGCTCTCTTTTATCATATTGTCAGTTATTATTTAAACATAACATATAGTAATCAATGGGTTGGTCGAACGGACCTGTTAAATGTCCACCACGATCTCCTGATATAACGCCATTAGATTATTTTGTGTGGTGCTAGATGAAGTCTATGGTTTATTCTACGTCTGTTGGCACATAAGAAGAGCTAAGGAATCGCATCGTGGAAGCAGCAGCAACTATCAAGGGTCGTCCTGATGTTCAAAGGCGTGCCAGAGAAGCATGGATTCATCGTGCTGAATGCTGCATTCAATAAAATGGAGACCACT
>JABXWE010032725.1:0-19276 GCA_014611495.1 Limonius californicus
ATCGCACATTTCACTATTTGCGTAATTAATTTTGAAAAACAAACCTAACAACTGTCAAATCGCTGTAAAGTAACGACTTTCATATTAAAAGTCAATGGCACTCTCGATAGAGTGATCCGACAAGTGATGATGCAGAGGAAACAAAAAAGTTTTATTTTCAATTGCATAATATTCAACACCCTGTATCTCGGAAACGAGGCGTTTTAGGAAACATGTTTATATGAACTTTTATTCTTATTTTTATGCAAGGAATCTCACCCTGAATTTTTTCGCAATATTAATGATACACCCTGTATATTAGATCTACGAAGCTGTAATCTCATGTTTATGGTTGTCTTATGTTTGATATATTTATTAGGAATTTATTTAAAATTAGGTAGCTAATGTATAGATTTGAAATAAATTATTGATATGGATATTTCTACGGTTGTTCGCTTCAACCGCAATAAGATCAGTTGACCCAAAATTTTACAGATATCTACATAGTATTCACTTCAAAATAATTTTAATAGAGTAATACAAGCTAATTTAATTAGTTTTATAAGCGGTACAAATGAGCATGAAAAGGAATGCATGAATAAAGTACAGTGAGACCAATAAAAAAAAACTACTTACATCCATGTTGCCAATATTTACTTTCAATCTTGGTATAGCCTGAAGTTAGGCAAGGAAAATTTTTCAAATGTAGGTGTGTATTTTGTATTTGCTGACAGTATAAACTTTTTATACACGGTTGTTAGTAAGGTTGCAATATTAATTTACCCCAAACTAAATTAACCCCCACAAATGCAAAACACATATTACGCTGAACAGAATTTACTACAACATTCTAACTGGGAGCATGCGCAAATAGGTGCAAATTACGTTGACATCTGTGAGAAAACAGTATAAATAGTCATCTATCAAGGTTTAATAATATTAGGTTGATCCATAAGTTCGTAGCTTTTATTTATTTATTCTACATGAACACACAACAAAGCAAACAAACTGCCGTAATAAAGAACACGAGCGAGATAAGAGAAAGTGCGTGAAGTAGAGGGGTGGGGGGTAAACAAGTGGTAAACATTTACTTCTCCGCCTTCGTTGATACACACTAACAATTACTCGTTTGCGCATCGATGCGACGCCGACTTAACAAAATTCTGCAGGTTTTAGAACAAGAATCTACAGAATTGTATATCAAAATTTTGCTGTATGACACGACACAGAATTCTGTGTCGTGTCATGCAGGCCTTGAAATAATATTTTGATAACACCGTAAAAAGGAGTTTTTTAAATTGGTATTAATGATCTCTTTGTCTATAAAAAAAACTAAATGAAGTCTTAATTCTATAGCAGCTCGCTATTCAGTTTTCCTGTAAATTTAACGGCAATATTATATTTACTATTCTGTTGAGTATTTATTCCCTCTACAATACTATGCAAAATATTTAAAATTACGATGGTGTTTCCTCTAGAAATAACTAAAATAATTGTTGTGAATTACAAATGTCTTAACATTCAGGATAGAATGGAGACGGTGGTTTAAGTATATAAACTTTGAAAAAACCTCTTCTTCTATCTAAACATAGGCTACTGAAGTTGGCGGTCGGATATGTTTGCTATCGCTAATTCGCTTATTATTCTAGATAAATATCTTCCTCTGTATATAGAACAACGGTCTGTCAATTACCTACAATGACTAGGTTCGGTGAGCCCTCTTTGCACGTGTGCCGGGCAGGAGACTAATGTAACTCCTCGACCAGAGAAGAGAAGTTCCGCTACATGGTTTACGATTATCAAAGATGTTCGTATTACAACCAGGACCGACAGCTTTACGTGCCCTCCGAAACACGAGCAGTAGCATATGCCACTATATTGGTCCACCTATCTAAGTACTGACGAGCGCGAGCTGTTTTGTACTACGAATATTGTTTGAAGAGCCTATGCGAAGCCGCTATGCAACCGACAGGTAAATATATATAGTATCAATTGTATTAACGCTTATGAAAAACCATTCATAGCCTGTTCAACACCGCATAAATAGGAAATAACGAATAAGAAACCATTTTCAAATCTAAATAACCGAAAATAAACATAATATCAACAATAAATTATTTGATAAATAATATAAACACAAACCTTATTTAACAAGAATGTAAATATCAACAATAAATTATTTTACTCTTAAGAAGCACTCAAAATAACTTCTAATCAAAATAAATTGTTCTTCCTGGTTGATATACCAACCAGGTTAAGTGACAAAGTTTGATTTAGTTAAATTATTAATTATGGTTAGCAAACCTGCTAAAAATATTAAATAATATGATGTGCCAATCAAAAATAGGTAGAATTACTAAAATGACTCAAAATAAGCTTTAATTAGCGTTTTCTATTGTCGCCGTAGCTACATTAATAGGCGACCTTTTAACTTTTCAATAACTAGTAGACAACATATCAAAATCGAAAATAATGTAAAAACATGATCAAAAAAATTGTCAACGATATTGCAGAAATAGGGCATGTTTAGGACCCCCTTAGTTACAAAAATACTATATTTTAAAACCAAATCAACTTCACAGTGTATCCCATTAACCAATACAATAACACGCGTTTGCTAGAACGAACATATCCGAAGAGGGTTCCCTTTGGCTTTTCCGTTGATATAGTCGCTTTCAGCATAAAATGCTGTCGATACAGTTTTTCAAAAATCATTGATACTTTAATGGTGCTTAAAAATTTACTACTATCTGTGCATCGATATTTACCATCAATCTACAGTTCACCGCGTCTTGTGTATACTTCATCGCCTATTTTTATAACCTGGCACAATAAGAATTGCAGAAATCAATCGTACCAATAGCAATAATACAGATAACAAAAACTTTAAGATGAGTACAACTATTTATAATATCAAAATAATATAATTTCGTTGCTGTTTTTTTATCGTATTACTTGTCTTAATTAATTGAGCAAATTTTAAATTGCAGTTTTGAACAACATTTCACACTAACAAATAAAATCGGTGAATAAACAATTAACGGGAAATTCGTCAATAACTTCTAATTAAAACATTTTTCTAAAATCCGTATTACCACAAAACCGTTCACAAACACTATATTATAAAACCTATAAATAAGTAAATATAAGCAAAATAAGCGGCAACATATCTGCGATGATATAAAATTTAAATTATAACTGGAATTTAAATGCAACGATAGGAAAAGAGATAAAGGCAAAAAGAAAATAAAACTAGATATGATTGACTGGGAAAACATTTCCGAGGGACGTTTTTAAACGAATTCCTTTGAATCGGTTGATTTATTTCTGTTTCGGATTAAAGGGCAGTAAAAGCAATTTTTCTTATTGGTTAAAAAACAAAACAAAGCTGCAATTTTCATCCTAAAGGCGTCCTGTGGGAAATCTGGAAATGAGTTGATTACCGCTACAAGGAACTAAATTTATCTTGCGTCCTCCTCGTTCTATCTGCGCTGCATTATCGCGTCAACGTTTTACTCACCTTTTACAACGAGCAGAATTAAATGAAGTACGAGACAATTAAGCTTGCAACTTCTGATAAACATCATTTAACCGGGTAATTATTGGTTTTAGCGTCAGATCGAATTTTAAACGAGACCCACTTTTTTAATTGCTCCGCTTTAAAGGTTTAGCATTCGCGAGCGGAACATTTTTTAAGAGCCTGTTTGCTGTATAATTAATATTTGAACATTCGAAGAACGAACATCAAAGGGCCAAATTCGAAACGATTACCCGTTTTTAATCCGGGATTTAATCGAGCGTTACATGGAATTGTAAACACTTTTAATGGTGGTTAAATGGAGTAATAAAATTTTATTTCTTATTGCTTGCAGTTTGCGGAGCATTAGTTTTGCTTTATTATCTACCACTTCCTTTATTTTACTTTATTCCTTTTTTATATCCTAAATCCAATTATATGTGTCCTTTGGTAAAAACATTTCCAAATTACTTTTTTATTTAGGGAAAAACTTATGAGTAACTATTCGAATGAAATTCAAGCGGAGTTGTTTTTCGCGTCTTATGTACTTGAAGCGTACTCGCGATCTCCCGGATTTCGTTTCTGACGGACTCTGCGACCTCACGGAGCCGTGGTGAACGCGGAACTAAAGTTGCAGTTGAAGCTCCGGATCGCAGGATCCCATCAAGAGGTCCTTTCCGCATGCTCTCTCTCAATTCCGCGCCTCTTTCAACGGATTATCTCATATTTTCCGTCTCTTTTGTTGCAGATTTTCCAACTAAGAAGAAAGTGGATGTGCGAGAGATATCGCAGAGGTGACTGATTGCATTGTTTCATCTTCTTTATCTGCCATACATATGCAAGGCGGAGACGGAAAGGCATAGATCACGACCTCCTGTCCGACGAAACTTCCTCTCGTACCATTTCGGTGAGTTAGCCTTTTCCGTTAAGGTGCTAAAGCAGGACACCCCGTAGAGTTGCTTTATCAATCACTGGAATTGGAGCAATTCCGAGTTCTAGTTTTATTTTGTAAAATGTAGCTGTAATTGATACGTCTCGATATACTTTTTGAAAAATGAATTTTCTCGTTTATCGGCAGCAATTTGTCTTTGCTATACGTTTCTTACATTCCCGTTAGTTTTTCTTTGTTAAATATTGAGAATTCTGTACATCTAACCTATGATTTTTTATTGTTATCTACATTATATAGGCTTATAAAGAATCAGTTATTATGAGAACAGTCTAGAATACACAACAATGTTTAAAAACCAGGATATAACCTGTCAATGAACAAGAGTGGTAGTTCTCGAATTGTAGTCTCGATTTTCGTTTTAGAGAAGAAACATTACAGTGTTGTTCAAGCATACTACTGGTTGCCTATGTAAAACCGACACCCCAACTGAAAAATACTATGACATTTATAAAAAGTATGAGTAAAATATTTTAATAATTAACTGACTGAAAACAATATAAAATGACTGATAAAGAGGTAAAATGATGATTTTCGATTTTGTATGCAAACACTGCTCATCCCATTATATATATTGTGACGATTTTTGATTCATAGCTCGATTAATTTCATTTTATAAAGGATACTCGCACATTTGCATGATATCTTGGAATTCGGTTCCATTGTGGTCATTAACAAAGGGCAGACCAAGACGCAGATAACTTCTTGCTTGGTCTGAAGCACTGCCAAGTTCGTTTTCTGCATATACCTACCACAAAGAGAATGGATTATAAAATCTTCTAATTTAAACCTTTCTATATTGAATATAGAATATATATAATATAGAAAGATATAATGACATGTCTAAAGCTTGGATATAAGCTTAGCTCTGCATTTTTTTTAATTCACATGGGCGTATGCAGCATTAACCGGAACATTTAGTGAAAATATGTATTTGACAACAGTGAAGTGCAGAGGGTGTATTAGAGGCAGCTTTCGAACATGTAAAGGGCATTTCTAAAATCAGAACTTGGATAAAGAGCGACGCCGTTAAAATATGAACATTTTTATAAAATAAATTTAACTGTCAAAATTTGAATTTTTAGATCCAAGTGCCCCACTGTAATTTTATGTATTTTAGCATCGTTGCCATGTAAATTATGTCAGTTGCTAAGATAGTTGTTCACAAAACAATGAAAGGAGAGCGTCCTATGTACTTTGATGTGAATGCACGCATTTTTGTTCAGTTCCTAAAAATTTAAAATTAAGTATAACATGTTTATATTTAATATAGTAATAATTTATTGTTCAGTTTAAAAACGAGTTTCTTTGAAGAAAAGAATAAGTTATTTGGCATTATTTACTAATTTATGATTGAAATAAGTGGATCCTGTTTGGAGTTCGTCGATTTGGTCCGACCTCGAACAAGATTTGGATTACAACGCAGAGGAAGCAACATTTGAGGTCAAAGACGTTCCTAGGAAGATAATTACAATTTGGACCTCGAGATTGCTTCAGAAAGGTAAAATAATTATACATACCTAGCAAGAAGCACGTGTGTACCTGAGAACTTCGAAAAACATAAGAAAATAATAATTAAACCTCGTATTTTACATAGAGCTTTATGGGCATTTTAGGTTATATGTGTAGAAAGATACAACTTAAGTTAGCTGCTGACTGCTAATTTATACCAAATGTCCATTTTCTCATACAATCGTAAAGCGTTATTGAACCGACTCCTGAGATAAAGTTTTCTTATGTTCACAGTTAGACCGTGGCATTTCATTTTAAATATTTAGCGACAAGTTTCTAACACCTGGGGCCCAACTTACCATACTTTAATGAAAAATATAATTGCAGAATACAAGCTAATTCAATTTTTATTTAACTTTAATTTGATTTAGTTATATTTTTATCTTTTGTTATTAATTTACAACAATTTATATACATATATGTATAAACAGGGTGTCCCAAAACTCCTGGGACATAGAGCTACCACGTATTCTAGAGGTCAAAAGAAGTCGATTGGACCCAACTTTGTCATATACCAAAATGTACCGTTTGCCCGTGAGAGGAGTTCAAAGTTTACTTAAAAAATCACATTTTTGTATGCTGTTCAGAAACGTGTGAACCAATTTTAATGAAATTTGGTACCTGGGCACTTCAAAGGAAGCCACTACTGTCAGTAACGAAAGAAACCCAAAGAAAATTGGAGAAGGGTTAAAACCACCCCCACCCCCTGATAAATTTGTTCAGAATTTTTTTAAGGATGATGATACGATTCTATGTTTTTTTTTAAGGTGACGACTTATTCATTAGCTTCATTTTTTGACTCTTGTAAAAACTCCGTAATTCGTACAGTTTCGAAGAAAAAAAATGTTTACTCAAACACTGATAACCGATATTATTATTGCAGGTTTAATTGTATTACAAAATTTATTTTGGTATATGACAAAGTTGGGTCCAATCGACTTCTTTTGACCTCTAGAATACGTGGTAGCTCTATGTCTCAGGAGTTTTTGAACACCATGTATATATATATATATATATATATTTCGCTTTAGAAGATTGTAATCCTTAACTTTACTAGAATTCAATGGTTTTACGTTGATATCATTATATTATAGGAAATTTTCGACATTGTGCAGAACAGTTGTATCTCGGGTAATTTTCTTTTGAGTCTATGAGGTAGATTCTTTGCATTTGTTGATTAAAATATAAAAGCTTCTTTAAGTAATTGTTTAAAATAGAATGTTTGTGGGTACCTGCAATAAATTTTTTATATTATTTGTAAGATCCTTAGTTTCAGATTGTTGTGGATAGTTCGATAGTTAGTTAATTAAGGGTCTAATTATATTTAAAATTAGAATTTATAGTTCTAGAAACCGATTGCCATCGTTGAGTTGTTCTTAATTATACTTAGTTTTTACTCAAAAATATTATTGCTTTAACGTGGCCTCCAATGGAACATTAACCGTTACAAAATCAACTGTGAAGCAGAAATACAATAAGATTTTAATTCAATTATAGATAGAATCTTACTGTTGCCTAACCCTTAAATTATGGATTACTATGTTTATTCTTTCATATTAAGTGAAATGACTTTTCAGTGGATGCTTACCAGTTTTTGTTGCGAATTTATTATTCATACAACTTCATAATTATTTCAGTTAAATTTATTGTAATATTATTTACTTAACATCTAGAATATGAGAGTTACATTGTTCGATTATTTTCGTCTCTGCATAAATTTTACTGATTATAAATTAATAATTTGTCGTAATTGATAATTTAATAATTCAATTAAATATTTTGTATTGTATCACGAAACAACGAATTTCTTTGCATTCAGTATTAGACCTGCTGTGGTTATTCAAACGCTACGGTGAAATAAAATACAATAACATTTAGAAACAACTTCGTGTCATTAGATATACCGGATGGGTCAGCTACAGTGGTATCAAACCTTTTTTGCCCCGTACCGCTAGAGACACTTTTCCACTCAACTTTGTACCCCAAAGTTGTTGGTGCAACTCAAATAGCACTCGTTATAGAACCACACTATTATAAGCTGCAAGTTTTCATTGTTGGGTAGAGTAGGCCAGACAATAACATCATTCTAAAAATTAAAAATATTACGAAAATTTCTTTGTCTGTTGTGAAAACAATTGCAAATTAGTAGAATCTATACCACGGGTAACTATTATTTTGCTAATCAGTAAAGAACTCTAAACACAAAAAGAATACACGTTCGCTCTGGAAAGAAATGGTTTGAAGGTCGTTGACGCAACCGAACATACACATAGTATGGCAACCAATATCACTTTTTTAATAACTTGCTTCAACTGATCAGTGTTGCAATGTTTCAAATAAAAGAAAAGAGATCCAACTACAAGAGCACTGTCTGAACAATGTTTAGCCGCTTTGATATTTCTCTAAGAAACAAAAGTAGATTTATTATCTACAGAAGATGTAGGCACAGGACGATTAAAATGTAGAAAATGAACTACCAGTGTTAGAGCCAGTAAATGAGAGTCCCCATGTAACTGAAAAAAATCTAAACTGAAATTTGGGTAATAACAGAACTTCAATTCAAAGAATTCAAAAGCAAATGTATTTTAATGCTGTAACGAGTGTACGAACTGCATGAAGATAACCCTCAAAGAATATTGCAAATATTATAATTTTTTTCAGAATCAACTTCTTTTAAATCCATTTTATGTAAATTGTGTATTGTTCAGCGATGAGGCAAAATTTTCAAGCAATAGCGAAGTGAATAGGCATAACTCGCACTATTACACAACATAGAATTTGCAGTAGATACCTATTACCCATTTACAAAGAGTTTTTGTCTGTAAATGTTTGGTGTGGCATAGTAGGTAACCGTATTATTGAATCACACTTCTCTCATGACAATTTAACGCTATTTGGATTTCCTACATAACATTTTACCCGTGTTGTTAGAAAATATAGAAGTCAATACCCGACAAAAACTTTGGTATCAGCATGCTGCTCTGCTCACTGTAGTTGGATTATTACGAATTACTCAACTAATAGATTTGGAAGAAATTGGATTGAAAGAGGAGCTGCGCATCTATGCTCCTCAAGAAGTTGTGATATCACTCCACTAGACATTTTTCTTTGTATTACTATTGAAGTAAATGAGTATGATTTATAAAATGAATAATCGTAACGTCTATATCAATTACACCTGACAACACGTTTGCTCGAATTCTAAGATTCTATTTAAAACAAATTATAAAATGTGTGGAAGTGGATCGAGACCATTTTTATCATTTACTGAATTACATAAAACTTTACCATTTATTTTTTGTTGTTTTCCATTTGTTTAGTTTTTCTTATAGCCCGGTTGCATGAACATGGGTGCTTTTCTTGTTATTTACTAATATAAGTAATACTAATAAAACATATTAAAAATTAACTTGACGGAAAGTAACTGTCTATAATAAACCAATTCAATCATCTCAGTTGCCCTACTGTATGTATGCTGAGTTGCGTCAACTACTTCAATGTATATTTATTGTTGTAGTTCTCTTCTTACACTGCAACTATGTCTTTATTTATTTTATTTACAAATATGTTCTAAAGTAATTATAAATCCAAATTCTCTCTGGCCTTTCCAACTGAAAACAATTCTATTTTAATGAAACTTAAAATATTTCATAAATTTATTATGACTATAACCAAACAAAAAACGAATCGTAGAAAGTATGAAAATTGCATGCAGAAAAACTTTCTTGTTTATTGTAACTGCATAATTTTTAATTTTTCGGCATGGTTAAATTCAGAACAAAACTTATTACCGAAATATGTAAGAATCAAATCGTCTTGAATAATATAACAAAGCACGGCGATATTTTTCTGAGTAACGACGGTATGCTAAAAAATATACACCCGAATAAATTTTAATTTTGGCAAGAACTTCCAAACGGCTGCAGATTTTCAAATTTTCTCTTTGTCTTTTAGTTCAGCTTACGATTTCGAAAATATACCAATTTTATGTTTCTTATAGTATCTGAAATTATTGCAAAGTTATTAGAAAGAAGATTGTTTCGCGATATCTTTTCATAATTACTACTTTTAGTTGCCTTAACTTCTTCATCAAATTCTAAATTTTCAACAACTTAATTATATAACCGTTCTAAACAACATTAGCGGCAACCCTCTTGTCCAGAATCTCCAAAATCAAATCAAAGTGTAAACGAGGTCAATAGAAGCCCACGAACCGGCGCTGGAGGTAATAGAAAGGGTTGCTTTGCAAAATTATAAAATCAAATTTAGAATGTGATAACCACATCTGTTAAATCTGAGGAGGAAGAACGTTCTATAGTATGTGGAATATACATTAATTACCATAACAACCAGCCTAACAAACCGCAGATCCTCTCGAGAGATCCCGGAGCCTAGAGCGGCCCAGTCCGGTCCGTTCTCTCTTGAGAGTACCGGACTTGAGAACCTCCGGGTCTCTCTACATTACGAAAGCTAGGCTAAGGCCCAAAGTAAACTATATAGTCGGTCGCATGAAAATATTGTTACCGAAATGTTTTGCAAAATCAGGCGAAATGGGGATTTAGAACTTAACTAATTATAACACACACTGCTCAATATGATTAAATTAACAACTTGAGTAAGAAGAAAAATCGACGATTTAATTAAGAAAGCTATCGTTAAACAAACTCTTTCAGTTAGATATGAGACAAAATTCTTTCTAATTGCGGCAAAATTGTAGTTAATTGGTCTGGGTTGCCCCTGAAGTTTTAGTTCCTTCTTGTTGGTTGCGTATTTTGTTACAGTTAGCTTTTTAAATAGTAGACCACTTGTCATGTTTTGTGAAGTTTTCTTTTAGTACTTTTAGCATACCTTTGGTGGTAATTAGCGTCGTTAAAAGTTTTAAATGATTAAATTGTAGGAATACTAGCAGTGAAAAATGCTATAATGACTTGAAAACGCAGTTGTAAATTTAAAATTCAGGAAAACCTATACAGTATAATTAACTAGATGTTAAACTTTTTTCATATTTATATAAACAAAAAATAAAAGCCACGTATTTTCTAATTTATAAATTAAAAGCCACTTTAACGCCGGAGCGAAGTATTCTTATAATGTTTGGAATTTTATTAATCATACAACGTCATTTCTGGAGCCAAGGTTATTATAGTTGTTCTATTACCAAACTGCGTGCAGTTTTATTTGTGTTAGTAACATAACATATAATTGTCTTGTGCTCGCGAGAGCAAACTGTGTTTTCATTATTTGCGTGTTTGGATGTCTTTCTATATGTAGCAATTAATTGTTGCGTAACAACAGTTACAGCCACCTTGCCAACTTTAATAGATAGGTATAGCCATACAAATTCTAGCTTGGGTTCGATTTCCTAGCAGCGTATAAAAATCTTGAGCTGCTTTCGGATTCGATGTTAAATTGTAGATCCTCCGTGGTTCCACATTAACTCTTAGGAGAAACACATGGCAGAGAAGAAGCCAGTGCCTAGCAGTGGGACCTGAAATGGTGTTACGAACCATACAAATTCCCTTAATAGTGATTTCAATCACACATTTCATTTTCTCTTATTTGTAGTAATTTCTCGTAACGATTAGAGTCAATGTAAGCTTAAATATTTTTTCAAGGCGTGGCGCTGTTTTTAGTATTTTTAAAAGACGCAAACAGAAAAGGAAATGAATGCATACTATTGATTATCCTAAATACTTCATTAATCAATTAATTTATACATTACAATTTGTATTTTTACTTGTATTAGCATTATTTTTGAACTAAATTACATTGAAAATAAGCGAACGGGATCATCCCAGTTTCCTATCAATAATATGTAATGCGTATTTATGTTTTAAATATTTCGTTAACTTATACCTCACGCTTACAGAAGCCAAACTTAAACACTTCCACTGTATAAGGCGCATATTTGTATGTATCTAACCAGTAGTAGTTTTTGATGCAAACACGAAAATTAATTCTACACTATACAGTATAAGATGGTATTATTGGAATGCATAGCCCAAGACCTACTACCAAAAAAAAACTTCTGCAAGGTAAGATCGCTCGGATGGAATCCTATTTGATAACGGTAAGTATTTACACGATTAGTTAACAGCTACACAAGTTTACAAGTTACATAAACTAATATATTTCGACACAACTCGTTTATTTGGTAATACAATTATGATAGCGAAACCATTACTAATCACCTGTAAGACGTGAACTTCATTTCACATTAACATTTGTCACAGGATTAAACCTGCGTAAATAACATACAAAGTGATCTTTTAAAAAGTCAATTGCAGTAGCCTATGGATTGTCCCGTCTATATTAAGTTTTAGAATCTGACAATATGAAAATTGTAACAGAAAGAAAGAAATCTTGACGAAAAACCTGTAATTTACTTACCTTAATAAATTACAAATCAGTTGCAACTAAATACTTGTTCATTTTCACATTTTGTTGGGCCAAAATTTTTAACTACCTGAACTGTCACACAGTTTGACATACAGGTAAATGTCATTCAAAGCTCATTACAGCTGACTGCAGACGGAATAGCTTTTTTTCTAGGCTTGCTGCAAAAATCACTTTGTACCAAAAACGGTGTCCTAACAAAGATAGCAGTGTCTTAATTTAGGACACTAGTTTTAGGACTTTTAAAACTAGTAAATACACAAATACACCGCTGCTTGGAAACATTTAGAACGTAGGTATTATTTTTGTAAGAAATGAAATTACTCAATATATCGTGGGGCATAGCCCACGGGTGCGGATAGTAATTTTAAACATAATCAGTATCTGCATTAAAGTACTGTTTGTTGCAAGAACTTAATTGTTTAATAAATGTCAAATAAGAATATTCTATTTGGTTTATAAAGCTAAGGCATTTTTACGGCGTACGGTTACAGAAAATTTAAGTGATCATGTCATATTTCGCAGTAATATAGGTTTCAACTTAAAATTCTTTGTTTTGCTGCTATATTTTAATTAAACTCGTTACAAACTCTCCGCAAATATCTAAGTTAATTAAAAATGTAATTAAAAATAAATGTAAATAACATTAGGTACTAGTGGCATATAAGCAAGTAAAAGGCGCAAAAAAGCTTCGTTAATTGTCCTTTCCGGGCGAGTGCAAATACAATTTCTACTGCATCTCAATTTCAGACGATAAAGGCTTCGAATAAGCCCGTTATTAATAATTACGACCCAATATGGAAATATGACCTCGCCTAAGTGCCCAAATGGACAGAATTTAATACAATGCACCTTCAGTCTCTGTACGGGAACATCTTAAAACCTCCCTCCATATTAATGCAGCGCTAAATTTGGCTTAAAACTGTATCGACGAGATCTGGCTGTATTCTGACTGTCTCTGAATTATGTACGGTGACCGCAGTATTGTATACCAATTTACAAGATAACTTTGCGAGATATACGACTGTGTAGGGCAATATTTTACTATTTGCCCTCAATTTCGGTCTTAAACTTGGAGGAACTTGAAATGTATTGGTCGCGATGCAAATTGAATTGTTTTGGATATATTGTTTATTGACAAACCCGATCGCAATCTCCCACTTTTGGACTTCCTTTTCTCGTTCCTTTACAAATCGAATGGCGCTGCAATTTTTAAGCTCGGAAAATTGTTATTTTAACGAAATTGCACAACACCTTCTGTAGATTCGTCTGCGAACTTTCGTCTGTAAACAACGGGTACATTTGCGACGGTTTTAAGGTTTAAACTTTGTTCTATGATTCTGTTTGATGGATTGGCATCTTCGGATGTGAAGTCTAGTACTACTTAGATTTTCGATATTGGAAATTGTTCGAGAAACTTGTCCGTCGATGTAAAAAGAGCCGCTCAGCTTATAGACGAGGAATTTCGGTAGAGAAACACTGCAAAATGTACTGCTATAAATTTTGACAAATAGTTTATTTATAAGAGAGTTTAGTCCGTATATAGATCATACTAGGTATTGTTTTTTTTTTACTTTTAACAGTTCAGCAATCTAGTGCTATTCATGGTTTAGTTAGCTTAGTTTACATTTAACACTATTGGCATATCGGGATTATCTTAATGGCTAGCCGGTTCACTATTTTTATAGCTGTACGATTGTGTTACACCACTATTTATTCACTGTCACTGCCATCAGTTGAAAGAAGGTTTTGAGTCAGTTTACGTTTCAGGCGCTGATGTATATTCTTTGCTCCACGGTTGTAATGAGCTGCTCCCGCACAGTTGTTTATATTTTTGTAACATGTTCTTGTTGTTTTTCTGATGGTTAGAATCTTTAGTTCGGTGTGTAGTTGTTGATTTCTTACATAACATGGTGAGTTCGTAGTTATTCGTAATATTTTATTTTGCAAAACCTGGATCTTCCTGAGATGTGTCGTTGAAGCTGATCCCCATAAGCAGCATGCGCACATTGCTAATGCAACATTCTGAAAGAATTTGAAGTGTCGCAGAAACTAATTAATATGATACAAATAGCCATGGAAGAGACACTCAATCAGGTCAAAATACAAAACCAGCTCACAGAAAAATTCCCAACGAATAAAGGACTAAGACAAGGAGATACCTTGCCCAGATCCTATTCAACCTAGTCCTCAGGAAAGTGATTAGATGCACAGGAATCAAAACTGACAGCACCATCATAAACAAATCATGCCAAGCCATAGGATATGCAGACGATCTGAATATAGTGGGAAGGAATATGCTGGCAGGGACAAGACAAAACAAAATACATGGCCATAAAATCAAGGACGCGGCTGGGACAGAACATAACTATAGATAATATGAATATTGAAGTGGTACGAGAATTTAAATATCTGGGCTCGATACTGAACGAACTGAACCTAATGCTGCAGACAATTCAACAGAGACTGATAGCCGGGAATAAAGCGTATTATGCAGTACAAAGTGTAATGAAATCACAAATAGTGGCCGTAAAAGCCAAAGTGAAAGTGTATAAAAACATCATAAGACCGATAGTGGCCTACGAATGCCAATTGTAGACAATAACGGCCAAATTCGAAAACATATTAGCAAAGTTCGAACGAAAAGTACTGAAGAAGAAGAATATTTGGACCGACCCAGGAAGAAGTCGGGTGGAGGATAAAATACAATCAGGAACTGGCAGAACTGTATAAACAAATAGACCTGGTCACATACATTAAATTACAACGACTACAATGGGCAGGGCATGTAGACCGCATGGAAGAAAGAAGTATACCACAGAAGATCTTCAAAGGAAACATGGAAGGCAACCGGAAACACGGCAGACCACGACTAAGATGGCATGATAACATACAAAAAGACGCAAGAGAACTGATAGGCGTAAGGAACTGGAAAAGAGCGGCTGCGCATAGGAAAGTATGGAAAAGGATGTTGAACGAGGCTAAGAAAAGAGGAGGCTAAGGTCCACAGAGGTCTGTAAGGCCACGGATGGATGGATACATTGCTACTGGTCGAATGATTGCTTTATAGATGAGCATAATGTATTCTACTTACAGTAAGCTTTTTACTTTCCCATACCTTATAGGTATAGGGTAAGTATTGAAATCATGAAAATTTTCGAAATCGAGATTTTAACGGATATATCCGTTTTGGGTCTCTAGGAACCCAAAAAAGTGGTTTTTAAAAAATGTCTGTCTGTGGGTGGGTACGTATGTACGTACGTATGTATGTGACGCTCCTACAGCCGAAAGTATTGCTCCGATTTTGATGCGCTTTGGAATGCGGGGGTGTATCGAAAATTCATCGAAAAAATAAGCTTTTCAAAAAAATCCGAAACCGGTAGCGGAAGTTACGCATGTTTTTTTGGTATCACTTTTTTCGTGATTACAATTTTGAAACTTTTATCGCGGATAACGATAGAGGGTCATAAGACAAATCTGTTAGTTTTTTGCCGAACTAGCTAGCTTTAAACTGAAGGGCGCTATGATTTTTTGAAAATTTTGAGTTTAACGCCCAATTACTCGAAAACGGATGAATCGATTCAAATGATTTTTATTTTCTGAATAGTATATGAAGGGTAAAATGAGGTGATATAAAAAGTTTTTTTGAAAAATTATAAGGGGCCTAAATTACGAATTTTCAAAATTTTGGAAATTTTCAAAAAATTATTTCTCAAAAACTGCTCCAAGGAATTTTTTAAATTTCATATGTCGATAGACCTCGCAAGGGGCTATCGATATGTTTTTTGAAGAACTCCGTAATTTTCCTGTGGCGCCCTCTACGAAGCTTGGAAGTTTGAAACTTCAAACTCCTTTAATTAATAAACGAAAAAAGATAGGAAGCTGGGGTTTTCACTGAATCGCTCAGTACGTAATGGAGCATATGAATATGCAAAGAAATATTACACTCGTGGATATATGTAAGCGCCCCGGCCCCCTCCCCCTCTTTTTTAGAAAAATATTTTTTTTATTCTAACGGTTGTTATTTGTTTGCGTCAAAGAATCTTTTTCCGCGAAAATAAAAAAAATCGATTTTTTATGCCTTACAAAATATAATTTCCAGGGACTTAGAAAATTTTACCTCGGTAGCAACAGCGATCGGTACTAGTTAGACCGCGCGACGTATATAGTAGAGAATGAAGTATGCCTGGTTGCATATTAAAAGGAAATTAAGGGTAAGTCTGTTCGTTACGAGGCAAGGTTTTAGGATAGCACTTGAACAACCGTTTTGAGGAAAATAACTCTACTGTTGAATAAAGATGATATGAACAGTTTCCAGTATGGGAAAGTCCAGGGAGGCAGTCGCGTCCACTTATTCTATTTATTAATGGCTATATCAGAGCGAGTCTAGCATAGCTTTTATTTAATTTACTATTTATATGAAATCCCCAAGTTAATTGTCGGTCTAGGTAAACGCCAAGGTAGTTAATTACACTACCCCGTGTGTTCCATGATATTTATTAATTGTTTATATTAATATCAGCTGAGTCTGCAAGACGGCGAAGGGTAAACACTTTAGCTCGATATTTTGTTGGGTTAAGGGCTATGTGCCATTTTTCCATCCAGTTTGAAATTGCATTTACACTGTTTTGTAATTCGTTTGCGGTTTCTAGGTCGCTGCTCTGAGTGAGTAATACCGTGTCGTCGGCGTACATAGCAATTGTTGTATTGCCTAATCAAGGAATATCGTGGACATATAAGTTGAATAATAGTGGTCCCAATATGGAGCACTGTGGCACACCCGCATGGATAGGTTTGGTTGTTGAAATTGTTTACTTGACTCTTACGAAAAAGGTGCGCTGTCTGAGAAATGAACGTATAATACTTATCAGGTAATCGGGGATATCGACGTGTTGCAATTTGAATAGTAAACCTTCCGTCCAGACCTGAGCAATATCTAAGAATGCTGCAGCGCTATACGCTTTGTTTTCATAACCTCTTTCTATGAATTCCACAATTCGCTGTAATTGATGTGCGGTAGAATGCTGAGATCTAAACCCAAATTGAAATGTAGGGATTGTGTTATCTAGTTCTAGTTTCTGAAATAAATGCCTATTTATAATTTTTTTCTAACAATTTTGAAAATGATGAGAGCAAACTGATTGGTCTATAGCTTGATGGGGCATGCTTATTTTTGCCAGGTTTATGAAATACTAATATTTGTGCATGTTTCCAGACGGCAGGAAAATATCCAAGTCGCAGACAGGCAGTAAACACTGACGATAAGTAAGCATCTCCTTTGGTTGAGAGGTTTTTAATTACAATATTTGGGATAAGATCATATCCTGGTGTTTTTCTTACGTTAAGGCTAGTTTTTTAATTCGCATGGCACTACGTATTGTTATTTTATCTTATTGTGTTTCTTTCTTTTAGTTTCTGCACAAAAACAATATTTTTCTTATTTATGTTACATATTCATCGTACTACTTGTTTTTTATAAAAAAGTACTCATCAGTTATGTTGCCCAATGGGCAATCAATTACTTTTATCAGATTATTAAAACCACTGTGCGATACTGCATAAAAACAAATATTTTTCCATGATTTGTGTCGAACCTACAAACCACATTATCTAATTTGTTTCAAAAAATGGTGCTGATTGACCACTAACTTTGTTGCTAGAAAATACCAACTTCATATACGTAGTTCATTATGATTACATAAATACTGCCCTATTTATGCACATAATTTAATTTTTAAGTAGGTAGTCAAAATTTGATATCCCCGCCTAAAGCTTTAACAGAAATCATACATAAAAATGTTTATTTTGGTAAAATACGTTTATGTTTGGACGCAAGAAAAATTAATCAAATTACTAAACCACAATATGAGGCTCCACAGATTATAAACAAAGATCAAATAAGAGGAAGATTTCATATTTCAGTGATATTTCCATAAAGAGGTGAAAAATTTTCAAATGTTGTCTGAATATAAATTAACTAACTACCTTGATTGTAAAAAATTTTTAAATGATGTAGAGTAGTAAACAGTTTATCTTTGATCGGTTATATTTTAAATAATTACAAAATAGTTTATCGTTATGTGTTTAGCAAAGTTTCACGTTTGAAGTTTATTTTGACAAGTATAACATTTTTGAGGTTATGAAAGTTTTGTACAGCTTGCAATTTGACATCTTGTCTTGTTTGTTGTTTAGTATATCTAGGCACATGTTATTTTGAACTGTTTGTTATGTTTTGAAATTCATTTAAAAAAAAACGATAGTTTTTGTAAAAAGCAATTGTTATTCTTTTAATTTATTAAAATGTTAATTTAATTGTAGTAAAACGTTATTTTTTTTTAATTAAATTTCAAAAGGGGGCTTATGTGATGGAATCTAAGATTGCAGTTCTTTTAGTTTAGTCGAAGGGTTGCGTACGTAATACCAACAATTTGAGATTCGGTAATTTTTTGGTTAATCAATGTGTGTCATATTCTTTGAGGCTTTCGCGGTTTCTCGAACTGTCAATATTACAATTTACTTTCGGCTTAGACCGCGTCGTCATTTGGGAACTACGCCCAGCATTATCAGGTAAGGTCCGACCTGTAGCTTGTCTGACTGTACAAGCATTTGCTCTAGAAGTTTGAGCCATATTTGTTCGTAGGCCCTGCCTGCCAAAACAGGGCCGTGTGCTTCTATTAATCAAACCTTAGGGCGGACAAGGATTTGATCTTGATGTATTTTGTTTGCCAGGACAATAATACTTAATCGGCTTATGCCTGTTAGCTGTTTGTGAACCCATACACACTAACGTTTCGCAAGACATTGCAGCTTGCATCTTCAGAGTGAATATAACACTAAACTCAAATCCGGGAAGCGGAGGTATTTAAACCTCTTTGAGCCAGTCGGGCAGAACGACGGAGTTCTGGTTGGCTGTCACCGTTGGG